>CAUYON010059860.1:0-88482 GCA_963573935.1 Arctocebus calabarensis | reverse complement strand
CCAGCTCACAGTTTTTATAAATAGCATTTCTCGTTTGGGTTTTTTCATGGGCTAGTAGAGTTAAGGTTTTGCTGGGTTAAGGCTTTGCTGGTTTCATTTGTTAGTATTTCCAAAACTGTTTGTAATCAAATAATCTGATTTAACATATATATAGGGGTTCTGTATCCCCATAGCCCATCCTCAGCTCAGGTGGCTGGACCATAATATTGAATTATTCGCTGGGGAGACCATTCATTGTTACTCTAATCTCCTATTTTCCCATCATGCTTTTGTCTTTTCAGTTTAGAAGTATAAACTGGAAAACCTAACAGTTCTCTCGTCTCTAGGGGCAGTAGGAAGAAGGAAGGTTTGATTATACCTATGAACCAACTCCCATGCCATCTATCAGTAAGCTTAATGTAGTCCCGGTGTCTGCAGATTCAGTAGAGACCTGGAGGTGGGGGCGCTGCCCAGTTAGTGCTGATCCCTGGATGGTCCCAAGCAGCTTTGAGCTTTGGGAATCTACTCAGGGAGGTTTAGTTCAGTTATGTCCTTGCTCCACCAGAAGTACTAGGTGCTTTCCTTATACGTTTTTAGGCCTAGGCATGAAAGCTTCCTTACTGAGGTTTCTTTCTCTGGCTAAAGAGTATTGGCCTATGATGGATGTTTTTAGTGTCCAGAAACTACTCCCACTGCATGCTTATAGTAAGCGACATTAGGAGTAGGAGCTGAGGGAACGACTTCTCTAGCTTCCCAGGGCCATTTGCTGCTCATCATTGTTCTACTACAGACAAAGTAAGATGTTATATTTAAAGACTGAGCAATGTTTTCTGCCAGGTAGAGGAAGGTCTTGAAGCAGGTTGTTGTAACTCATCATAGAAAGCCCGGTACATAAGCTTTGAGTTGCTTTTGGTTATTTTACCTTCAATTGTTATACCTATAATAGGGTCTCTTCCATGTACATTTATTCCTAACATAAAGTTTTCACCTTTTGCCCGTCTAGAGTCAGAAGGGTTGATTATATTTAGTACCAGTGGATTATAATTTCTCCAGTTAGAACTGGGGGAAGGAGGCTTACCATCTAATGAGTAACAATTTCCAGGATACAAGGTGAAGGAGCTTTTCCTTTTATTAAATGAACTGGATTATTGTTGGAATTAATTCATGTGGCCCAAATTATACAAGGCCAGTGCATGCATCCTGCACAAGTGTCTAATCTGTGACATATGTATTTATCTCTTTTAGTTTATTGTCTTTCTCAAGATGGATTCATGCATGGTCCCTCAGATGTTACGTTATTAAAAACTTGGCATGAATCACAGGTTAATATTACTTGTTTAGGTATTCCTTCTGTTATAACTCGGTATTGTCTTTCTAAGGCTATCAGTAAATTGCAGGAAGATGAGGTCCAACGGAGAGAAAGAGCACCCAAACACCATGTTTATAAGAGGAAAGGCTTTATTCACCGGGAGCTTATGGCATAGAGGAATTCCAAATGGTCACACTCCCCGTCTGGCTTGGTCTTTCCCTTTTTATCGACAGTCAGTAAATTCCACCCCACAGGTACCTTTCTCATTGGCCAGTTTGAATCAAGCGGGAGATGCTATTCCAGCCCCTACAGAACTGCAGGATTTCACAGAACTTGGAATTTCCAAGTTCAAGAAGTTAAGTTGAGGCTCTGTCTCAAAAAAATAAAATAAAATAAAATAAAATAAAATAAAATAAAACCGGATATACTGGGTGGTGCCTGTGGCTCAAAGGAGTAGGGTGCTGGCCCCATGTACTGGAGATGGTGGGTTCAAACCCAGCCCTGGTCAGAAATCTGGTTTTTTTTTTTTTTTTTTTTTTTTTTGGTTGCAGCCATCCTTGTGGGTTGGCGGGCCTGGGCTGGATTCAAACCCACCAGCTCAGGTGTACGTGGCTGGTACCTTAGCCTAATACCCTAATACCCACAGGCGCTGAGCCAGTATATCCAATTTTAAACAATGCTCATGGTAAAGCCTGGATCCACTGAAGTTTAGATTCTTGACATATTTTCCCTATCCTAGCCTTTATTGTTCTATTCATCCTTTCAACTTTTCCAGAACTCTGTGGCCTGTAGGCAGCATGTAATTTCCAGTCAATTTCCAACATGGCAGCAGTCATTTGTTAAGAATATGTGCAGGGTGGCGCCTGTGGCTCATCAACTAGAGCACCGGCCGCATGTACCGAAGGTGGCGGGTTCAAACCTGACCTCAGCTGAACTGCAAAAACAGAAAAATAACTGGGCGTTGTGGCAGCGCCTGTAGTCCCAGCTACTCGGGAGGCTGAGGCAAGAGAATGGCCTAAGCCCAGGAGTTGGAGGTTGCTGTGAGCTGTGTGACACCACAACACCCTACCAAGGGCAATAAAGTGAGACTCTGTCTCTACAAAAAAAAAAAAGAATATGTCCATTTACTGTAAGAGCCAGACTGAGCAGTGCCAATTAAGAAAGAAAAGTGATGGCTCCGCTCCTGTAGCACAGTGGTTACAGCTCTGGCCAGATGCAGTGAAGGTGGTGAGCTAAACAACAATGACAATTGCAACAAAAAAATTAGCTGGGTGCTGTGGTGGGTGCCGGTAGATCCAGCTACTTGGGAGAATGGGGCAAGAGAATCGCTTAAACCCAAGTGTTGGTGGTTGCTGTGAGCTGTGATGCCATAGCACTCTATCCAGGGTGACAGCTTGAGGCTCTGTCTCCAAAAAAAAAAAAAAAATGTGACTGTCACTTAAGAATATACTTGAGAGTGTGGTGCCTGTGGCTCAGTGAGTAGGGAGCCGGCCCCATATACTGAGAGTGGTAGGTTCAAGCCCAGCCAAATTGCAACAATGCCGGCCCCATATGCTGGAGGTGGCGGGTTCAAACCTAGCCCCAGCCAAAAACTGCCCCCCCCCAAAAAAAAATAGCTGGGCGTTATGGCGGGCACCTATAGTCCCAGCTATTTGGGAGGCTGAGGTAAGCGAATCACCTAAGCCCACGAGTTGGAGGTTGCTGTGAGCTGTGACTTCATGGCACTTTACCAAGGGTGATAAAATGAGACTCTGTCTCTAATAAAAAAAAAAACCACCCTTGGGTACACATTTTTTTAAACATTCTGAGAGATAAAATGGGAAGTGGCTGCACATTTTAGTGATTAAGTTGTGACTAAACTAGCATCTGTTTTCCTTTTTTTTTGGAGACAGTCTCACTTGGTCACCTTTTGTAGAGTGCAGTGGTGTTTTAGCTCACAGCAACCTTAAACTCTTGGGTTCAATTGATTAATCCTCCTGCCTCAGCCTCCCAAGTATCTGGGACTACAAGCACCTGCCACAATGCCCAGCTACTTTTAAAGATTGGGTCGTGGCTTAGCCTGATCTCAAACCTGTGAGTAAACCTGTGGTCTCAAACCTGCTGCTGTGAGCTCAGGCAGTCTACCCACTTCAGCCTCCCAAATGCTGCTATTACAGGTGTGAGCCACTGTGCCCAGTCTACTAGCTGCTGTTTTCATAGAACTCTACTTTTAAAATGTAGAGTTCTCAATGTATTTTGAGAAAATGACACACAAACTATGATTATTCAAATGTAAGTTTTTGGCAGATGTTTTTTTAAAAGACTAAATGAGGCTCTTACTTCAAGGAAACAAAGTGTATGTTGCAAGTGATAAAAGTCAAATTTTAAAGCAGTAATTAGAATTTTGGAAAGCTTATATCTATCACCATGAGCTTGCTTCCCAATAATTAAAGACTTGTCTGATTGATAGGGTAAGCACAGGGGCTAACACCTATGATCCTGATGGTGATGGTAATGAATGTAATGGTTTGTTTTGGAACAGAGTTTCATTTTTTTGCCCTCAGTAGAGTGCTCACAGCAATCTCGAACACTTGGGCTTAAGCAATCCTCTTGTCTCAGCCTCACAAGTAGCTGGGACTATAGGCACCTGCCACAATGCCTAGCTATTTTTAGAGACGGGGCCTCCTTCTTGCTCAGGCTGGTCTAAAACTCCTGAGCTCAAATGATCCACCCACCTTGGCCTCTCAGAGGGCTAGGATTACAGGTATGGGCCTCCGTGCCCAGCCCTGTGCCTGGCCTTGAAGGTAATTTTTTAAAATATGATATATTGAAGGAGGGGTGCAGTGGTTCACACCTATAATCCTAGCACTCTGTGAGGCCAAGGCAGGTGGCTTGCTTGAGCCCAGGAGTTTGAGACCAGCCTGAGCAAGAATGAGACCCCTGTCTCTACTAAAAATGAAAACTGAGGCAAGAGGATTGCTTGAGCTCAATAGTTTTAAGGTTTGCTGTGAGCTATGACACTACGGCACTCTAGCTAGGGCAAAAAGTGAGACTCTAAAAAAAAAAAATATGTATATATGCTATTTCAAAGTGTGTCACCATTTGTAGAAATGCATAATTCATAGGACTAATATTTTCTAAATAGCGCATAATGCTGCAAAATCATGTCTCTGAAAGATCCGTTCAAAGTGCAAGGTAAACTGATGTGGGTTTTTTTTGTTTTTTGATTTCTTTTTTGTTGTTGTTGAGACAGAGTCTCACTTTGTTGCCCTTGGTGGAGTGCCATGGCATCACAGCTCACAGCAACCTCAAACTCTTGGGCTTAAGCGATTCCCTTGCCTCAGCCTCCCAAGTAACTGGGACTACAGGCACCCACCACAACACCCAGCTATTTTTAGAGATGGGGTCTTGCTCTGGCTCAGGCTGGTCTTAAGCCTGTGAGCTCAGGCAGTCCACCTGCTGCAGCCTCCCATAGTGCTAGGATTACAGGTGCATGCCTAGTAAACTAAAGTGCTTTTTGAGCAGCATTACTAAGTATAATTAATATTAACAGGCTGTAATAATAAAAGTATACAATTTGATACGTTTTGACATATGTGTGAAATCCTAATCACAATCAAGATAATGAACATACTCATCACCCCCCAAAATTTTGGCCCTCTGTAATATCTTCCTTTGGCCCTGTCCCCACATGAGTACAGATCTGCTTGCTATCACTGTAGTTTGTATTTTCTACAATTCTATGTAAATTAACTTTGAAACTCAACAAAACTAAATTTTGAGATTCATCCAAGTAGCATTATCAGTAGTTCATTGTTTTGATAAGTAATATTCTCTTATATGGATATACCACAGTTATTTATCCGTTCACCTGTTGGTGGACATTTGGGTTTTTCTAGCTTTGGCTATTACAAATAAGACTTATAGGAACTGTCTATATATAACTCTTTGTACAGACATGTACTTTTCATTTCTCTTGGGTAATGTCTAGAATTAGAATGGTTGGGTCATGTGATAAATATATATTTAACTTTTTAAGAAACTGACAAACTCCGCCCACCATGATAGTATGTATACTATTTTGCATTCCCATGAGCAGTGCTTGAGAGTTCTAATTGCTCACATCCTTGCCCACAAAGATAGTCAGTCTTTTAAATTTGAGCCCTTCTAATAGGTCAGTAGTGGAAACTTGGTATAGTTTTGATTTATGTTTCCCTGGTAACTAATGGTGTGGCATTTTGTTCATGCATAAGTCCTCTAACTTTATTCTTCTAAAGTTTTGGCTCTTCTAGAGTCTATATTTTCACATGAATTTTAGAATCAGCTTGTCACTTTCTAGGAAAGTGCCAACTGGAATTTTGATTTGGATTGTATAGAATTTATAGATTCATTTGGGAAGAATTGACATCTTAATATTGATTCTTCTGATACGTTAATATAGTATATATCCTTTTATTTAGGTCTTTTTTTTTTTTGGAGACAGAGTCTCTCTCAGTTCCCCTGGGGTTATAGCTCACAGCAACCTCAAATTCTTGGGCTCAAGTGATACTCTTGCCTCAGTCTCCCAAGTAACTGGGATTACAGGCACCCGCCACAACTCCTGGCTATTTTTTAGAGACAGGGTCTTGCTCTTGCTAGGCTGGTCTTGAACTCCTGAGCTCAAGCAGTCTGCCTGCCTTGGCCTCCCAGAGTGTTGGAATTATAGGTGTGAGCCATTGCCCCTGGCCCTAGATCTTTGTTAATTTCTTTCAGCGGTGTTTTATAGTTTCCATTGTATAGATGTTATACATTGATAGTCATATTAATCCCCATATTAAGTCAAATTCATCTAAGTGGTTTTTTGGGGGGGGGGGCATAGAGTCTCACTTGGTCACCCTTGGTAGAGTGCCATGGCGTTTTAGCTCACAGCAGCAACTTCAAACTCTTGGGCTCAAGTGATCCTCTTGCCTCAGCCTCCCAAGTAGGTGGGACTCTAGGTGCATGACAGACATCTGGCTATTTTTTTTTTTTTAATTTATTTTCATGTAGCAAGCCTGGGTCGGGTTCGAACCTACCAGCCCCAGAGCATGGGGCCAGCACCCTAACCACTGAGCTATGGGCACTTAGTTCCTAAGTGTTTTTTTTCTTTGAGACAGCTTCAAGGCGTCACCCTGGGTAGAGTGATGTGGCATCACAGTTCACAGCAACCTCTAACTCCTGGGCTCAAGCGAGTCTCCTGCCTCTGCCTCCCAAGTAGCTGGGACTACAGGCACTCGCCACAATGCCCGGCCATTTTCTTTCTTTCTTTTTTTTTTTTGATTGTAGCCGTCATTGTTTGGCGGGCCCGGGCTGGATTTGAATCCTCCATCTCAGGTGTACGTGGCTGGCGCCTTAGCCTGTTGAGCCACAGGCGCTGAGCTCCTAAGTGTTTTTTGACACTATTATAAATGTTATGTTTTTTAAATTTAAATTTCTAGTTCTTTGCTAATATAGTAAGTTGACCATCCAAGGGACTGTAACAAACTGGTCAGCACATAGAGGTAGTCAGCATAAGGAACTAAGCCTGCTGTGCTGATACGTACATGTGGTGTGTGTCTAGCCTATGAAATTAGGTAACCTTACCGAGGTGGTCAACTATGGAGTTCTCCTGTCTATAGAAATAAAGTGTATTTTTCTTCTTCTTCTTCTTTTTTTTTTTTTAAAGAGATAATCTCACTTTATTGCCCTAGGTAGAGTGCCATGGTGTAACAGCTCACCTCAACGTCCAACTCCTGACTCCTGGCTTAGGCGATTCTCTTGCCTTCCGGGTAGCTGGGACTACAGGTGCCTGCCACAATGCCCGGTTACTTTTTTTTGTTGCAGTTTGGCAGGAACTGGGTTCAAACCCGCCACCCTCAGTATATGGGGCCAGCGCCCTACCGGCTGAGTTACAGGTGCCGCCCATAAAATGTATTTTTTAATATCAATATTGTATCATGTAACCTTGCTAAATAAACTCACTTGTTCTAGTAACTATTTTATAGATTCCTTAGGATTTTCTACATTTATCATAGATGATCACATCACATCTGCCAATGAGGACAATTCTTCCTATATAAGTTGGATGCCATTTATTTTTTTTCCTTGCTGCATTGCACTAGCTAGGCCTCCCAGTATAGTGGTGAGTGCAAGCATGTTTGCTTTCTTCCTTATTCGTATGGAGAAAGCAGGTAGTCTTCAACCATTAATTATAATGTTAGGTATAGATTTTTTCTATGCCCCTCTCCCCTTTTTTAAAGATAAGGTCTTGCTATGTTGCCCAGGCTAAAGTGCAGTGGCATTGTCATAGTTCACAGCAACCTAAATTCCTAGACCCAAGCAATCTTCCTACCTCAGCCTCCCATGAAACCAAAAGGTACATGTCACCATACCCAGCTAATTTTGGGGTTTTTTGTTTTGTTTGTTTTTTTTGTGTGTGTGTGTGAGATAGAGCCTCAAGTTGTCACCTTGGGTAGAGTGCCATGGCATCACAGCTCACAGCAACCTCAACGTCCTAGGCTCAAGCAATTCTCCTGCCTCCGCCTCCCAAGTAGCTGGGACTACAGGTGCCCTCCACAATGCCTGGCTATTTTTTGGTTGCAGCTGTCATTGTTGTTTTGGCAGGCCCGGGCTGGATTCAAACCCACCAGCTCAGGTGTATGTGGCTGGCGCCTTACCCTCTTGAGCCACAGGCACCGAGCCTGTTTTTATTTTGAGACAGAGCCTCAAGCTGTCACCCTGGAGAAAGTGCTGTGGCATCACAGCGCATAGTAACCTCCAATTCCTGGGCTCAAGCGAGTCTCCTGCCTCTGCCTCCCAAGTAGCTGGGACTACAGGCGCCCGCCTCAACGCCTGGCCATTTTTTGGTTGCAGCCATCATTGTTGTTTGGCGGGCCTGGGCTAGATTCGAAACCGCCAGCTCAGGTGTACGTGGCTGGTGCCTTTGCCCGTTGAGCCACAGGTGCCGAGCCAGCCTGTTGTTTTTTTTGTTTTTTAATTTTTTTATTTCTTCTTAATTTTTGCTAAATCATAACTGTGTACTTTTTGGGTTTTTTGTACAGATGGGAATCTCACTAGGTTGCTCAGGCTAGTCTTGAACTCCTAACCACAAATTATCCTCCCACCTTGGCCTCCCAAAGGCCAGAATATAGGTGTGAGTCAGTTTGTCCAGCTCTTAGATGTCTTTTATTGAGTTGAAGTTTTCTTACATTCCTAGTTTTGAGAGGTTTGGCGGACTTTTTTTTTTTTTTTTTACTTTCTTGGAATTAGAAATGAATATTGGATTTTGTTACTTTTTTTTTTTTTTTAACAACTACTGAGAAACCTCTAAGTTTACCACTCACTGGAGTGTACTAAACTAGACAACCTATAGGGATGATTAAAATAAGGAACTAGAGAAAATCCCACAAAGGTATGTCGAACAGTTGGATGAAAATATTTCAGATTGTATATGAAGCCAGCACATTGTACCACATGATTGCAGTAATGTACACAGCTATGATTTAATAAAAATAAATAAATAAAAAATAAAAGAATAAAGGAGCCAGGAACATCCAACTTTTCTTTTTCTCTTCTGGATGCTGCAGCTTGAAATATTTATCCTGAGGCTGTCAAGATAAGGATCATCAGCAGAGAAGAAAACTGACTTTGGGTCTAAGTAGAAGGTATTAGCTAAATCTAGCCACAAAGGGTTAAATTCGAGAATCTAGGGCAATTGGCCCAATGTGAGAAAGAATGTCTGAGCAGCCCCAGTGCCCTGGCCTGGAGTAGACAGCCTTAGAGGTAATGAGTTCCTGCAACTGGAAGCCTTTACACAAAGACAAGAAGAGCACTTGACAGAGAAGGCAGTTTCCTCTATGAACATGAAAATGTCCTTCAATTCAGTCATTTTATGAGTCTTTCCCTAATCAAAGGCTGATAAGGGAGAACAATAATTCATGTGGATTCTGAACATGAATCAGCAGGTCAGATGTTTCTTTGTTGTTGTTGTTATTGTTTTGGTCCCTTAGGTTGATCTTGGAATAAAATTAATTTAAGGTCTAATATCTCAAGGTCAAAGAATCTTGAAGGTGGGAGTGCTCCTCAATATTTCCCAGCAAAAAGACATCAACTTAAAGAAACTAGTGTTGGAGGACAGAGAGTAAAAACAATTTAATTAAAATCACATGGTAAATGATCTGGCCTTAGGCTGGTTTGAATTGAATGTCCAGAAATCTGTAAGTTGATGTCTTAACCTGCCTCCCCGTACCTCACCAGGTAGCCTTACTTGGAAGTGGATTTGTTGCAGACAGAATTAATTAAGATGAACTGATCAAGGTGGACCCTTATCCACTATGACTGATGTCCTTATAAAAAGTTGGACACACAAAGAGAAATCACACAGGGAGAATACCATGTGAACACCTGAATGCTTCTACTGTAAGCCAAGGAACTACCAGAAGCTAAGAGAGAGGCCTAGAGAAGTGTCTTTTCCAATGCCTTCACAGGAGCCTGGGCCTGGCCTGGCCTATACTTTTCTCTTTCAAAACTGTGGACAATACATTTCTCTTAGTCTAAGCCCCGTAGCTTATGATACTTTGTCACCACATCATTTCTGGTAGTTTGTCTATAAACTAAACTGGGCCTCAAATTGCAGGAGTCCTGGCTCTGGACCATTGGTCTTGGCACCCTATTCAAGAAGAGAGAAGAAAAAGTTCTTATATTTAAAGGGACACTTCTTTTTCACTCTAATACACAGAAATTAAGGTTTGGAAGCAGATGGCAGCTCTGTTTGGTCGTTAGATGGAGCATTATTTGTGCCATATACAGAGTATAAACACTCCAACGATCAGCAGACCTTTCTTGTAGAATATATCCAGTTCACGCTACTAACGTCTGCAGACTGGTCAAGAAAGTGCAGACTTCCTCTGCATCTGAAAGAGTTTCCCATCTCCTTATTTGAACATCTCTTTGAAAGCAATACTAGAAATTAGAACTCTTTCACGACAAAAATAATACAGCAAATCTTTACTTGTTTTCTTGTTCCATTACTAAAGATATTGCCAGGTTCTGGCTGAGAGGGTGTCCCTGTCTACAACAATCCCTGGTCTGTGGGGTGAATAAACCTGGGTGGCAGCCAAGGCATTTGGATCCCATTGACTTTTTTTCATTCAAGTTGTGTTTGATTTGCAGAACACTTCGACATTTTCCTTACCTAGTATCTTCTTCTAGCCAATCCCAGAAAGTAGGCAAGGAAGCTAGTAATATTTCTACTTTAAATACAACATGGCCTCATTCATTTAAGATTAAGGGATTAAGCAAACCCCTTACAATAACACCAGTGAGTCCATGGCAGAGTAGGGACAAGGAGACTGGTGTTTGGAGCCAAATGATTTTCCTCTAGGATGTCTGCACAGGTTCTAATTCTCTCCTCTGTGTAACTACTGTGTCTGCTTAGAAAGGACATGATATTTGGGAAATAGCCTCCTTGTCTTCTTGATTGACCATGTGACTTGCATGGTGAATAAAATAGGAGTTGAAGTGGCAGCAGTGCAATAAATAGAAGCTCTGTCCTTGTGTGGTCCTGATATTCACAACCCCTTTGGCATAAGAATGGCGACATTCCCAACAGAAACTTCCCTCCCAGCTTGAGTTATGGCACAAAAACATCATACTGTCAGCTATATTCAATGTGTGATGGGCATAGGAAATGAATGAGAAGAATCCTTGCTTGCTTTAAACTATTAAGATTTTAAGTCCTTTCTTAGCATAAGATAATGTAACTTACCCAATATAGACTTCTCCACCCTGCCCCTGGAGGAAAGAAAAAGTTTTATTATTATTTAAAAATCAATATGGTAAAATGGATATTTAATGCAGTCTATTTTGACTTTATGGGGACATTTAATTTATGATGTGCTCTAATATATTAATACAAATAGATTAAATGCTTGTGTGTGATAAAAACTAAAATTTATTGAACATCTATTGTGTTTTTAAGTACTTTATACTTCATTATTCCTAACTCTCATATCAATCTTGAGATGCGCTGTGGAGAATTATAAAAATGTTGACAAATTCTTCTTCATCCTGCACCATTCCTTGGTAATGTAACATAGCAGGTTTTTCATGTAATTTAAGAGGTAAGAAATGTTTAAAAGAAACAAACAAACATGTTTCTTTTTAAAAAAAAAAAGTGGAAATTCAATTTCAATGAACAGAAGAGATTTGTTTAAGTTTATTTACTATTTGTTGGGTGACCAATAAGCCATTTATGCTTTATGTTAGTGTTTGCATAATTTGACTACCTCAGAAGAAAGAATTTTCTAGAAGTGTTGAGTTTATATCATTTCCTACTCATTTATAGCGACATTTATCTGAAGTTTCTTTGGGCCTATAATGTTGAATTGCTTGCACTTTTGATCCATTTCATAATTTTGGTATCATCAGGGCTTAAATTTCAGACTCATTTAATAATATACAGTCAAGAAGAAGCTTGACGTGTGGAGTGGGAGAGTTAGAAGCTTGAATATGTGAAGTGGGAAAGTTAGGCAGAGTATTCGACTGACTCCTCAGTCATAAGGGTTTTAAAGATGAGTATCTCCCTGTGGAGATATTATTATGGAAATCCATTAATAAGAGAAATCAGATCGGAGACCAAACAAAGAAGAAAAAATTTAGGGGAATTCTTTGATGCCCAGTGGTACTTGCTGTAGGGTCCTTCTCTGTGGATCTGGGTCCAGAAGGAGCTGTTCCTGGTGCTGACCTGGCCTGGCCATCCTGAGGTGGGAGATGTGACCCCCAGTTCTGCAGGGGTGAGGGGAATGCGGGAGGCTGTGCATTTATGTAATAACAACATCAATTAAGAGGTCACTAGAGAAGATGGCCTCAGGCAATGGAAATACCTCAAACAAGGCTGCAAAATGAACTGGGAAGTAAGTAAAAGACACATCACCTGTTATCATCATAGATTTGAGAGCAGAGCAAAAGCCTCTCCTCATGTCTTACAGAAAGAAAGACAGGCTGGAGAAAATGTAAGGGAGCTCTAAGATAGCCTGAGATCAATTACTTTCTCTTCTGCAGATAACTTCTTTTTGGCATCATAATCTTCTCATGGGAATATTATAAATGAAAACAGTACAGAAACCTGTGGCAATCAGGAGAGACAATGGTAGGGGTTTAGCAAAGAAATACAAATGTGTCTTGAATCTAAGAATGACACAGATTGGCACATGTGTATGTTGGCATACAGGTAACCAAGAATGCTCATGTGGATGAGGTAGGCCGGAGGGTGGGGGATTTGTACAGTTGTGCCTATGCCCCCTTAATTTACCCCTTACCCCCTTACCACTTATTTCTGCACCGTTTCCTGCTATAATCTCACAGTTCTTTCTAAGTAAGCCACAGGGGAAGATCTCCAATGTGATATAATGAAGAAAAAGGAAAGGATTTGCAAGAATCCTTTCTGCCCCCTGTGGTCTAATGAAGCTCACCCTCCTTCCCCAAGTAGACTCCTAATGACTGAGGTCTTTCGATTTTCCTTTGAACATATTAAAGCTTTGCTGAAGTGTTTGAAAATTCATTACACTTTATTTGACTTCCTTTATTGTACAAAAATAAAGAGTCCCTGATGAGATCCTGGAATTAACATGTTTTGGGAATTGCACCCAGCAAGTGGAAGAGAAGCTGTAAAGAAATGATGCTGCCGGGAAGGCAGTCAAGCTTTGATGCACATGGCTATGTCCCATGTGTGCAAACCTATCCCTGACACACTCACATGTGTTTCATCTGGGACATCATTGCACATTTGCAATTAAGCCAACCCAACCCATTACACCTTGAGAAAGAGGTCTACTCATCTTTAAAATAAACTGCGAATGAGGCAAAGTACATTGGGAAAAGAAAACAAAACAAAACAAAAAGTCAAAAAGGAAGCAATTCAGAAGGGCAACAGAACAGAAAGTTGTAGTTAATTATGATTTATAAACGTATTAACTTGCTAAGCATTGTAACGAAACAAAGAACAAATTAAATTTTAGATCATATTAAAGTAGCAAAGTTGCCCAGATGAAAACATGCGCCAAGGAAATGTATTTAAAAACTGAGAAATCACATTTTTTAAGGAAATAGCCCAAATGTCACCTTTTAATTCAGCTTTATTCATTTAGCATGAACGCAAGTAGAACTAATACAGAATAATAACGATTCAACATTTCCTAGATAATTGTTATTAAGTGATATAATGTGTGTACTTTTTCTTCCTTTGACATGAGTTGTATATTTTTGGCAAGCACAAATTACCATGGCAGTTTATAGTTTTGAACCCTCATATTTTTTGATACACCTACTATGTGCAAATCATGTCTACTACTGTATATTATTATGCATGTACAATTAAGCACAGTAAAAAGACTTAATATTCTCCCTTTTGACAATAAAAAAGAAACATTAAAAGTATATAAATATTTAGATAACTTGAAAACACCCACATAATACAGAGTGACATTAACTTAGATTTATTAAATTACATAATCTTATACTTAAGTTGAATCATAACTCTGAACATTTCTGATTTTGCACACTAACGTGTGAAATAAAAAAGCAATTGTAGCTGGATATAAATCCAAAAGCATTTATCTCATCAAACACATCCTTCAGGTAGTTGTTCTGTTCCTATGCGAATCACTCCAATATTAACACAGATTGATGATCAAAGACCAGGGAGAATAATGGTGTGTTTCTCTATAAGTAACAGTGTTAAAGGATTACAACATTATATACCCCACCTTTTTAAAATTTAAGATTAATAGGAGAGTACCAACAATTAGGGTACATTGTTTGTGTTCGTTAGGTAAAGTCTAAGTTGTAGTTGAGCCCTTCCCCTGAGAGGTGCGCCATATGCCTTTTAGGTGAGTGCTTACCAATCACCCTTCACTTCTGTCTTTTCCCCTCCCCCACTTGAATTTAATTGTATTTTTCTCTTGTGTGGGCATGTTGTTGTTCATCTACTGGTTTCATATTAGTATTAAGTACAGGGGATACATGCATTTCAATTTTTGTGATCCTTTACTAAGGAGAATGTTTTTCAACTCCATTCAGGTTAATATGCAAGATGTAAAGTCTCCATCTTTTTTATGGCTGAATGGTATTCCCTGGTATACATAGACCACAGTTTATTAATGCATTTATAGGGTTATGGGCACTTGGGTTGATTCCACATCTTGGTGATTGTGAGATAAAAATTCTAGTGAGAATGTCTTTGTGGAAAAATGATTTCTTTTTCTTCGGAGTAGATAACTAGGAATGGGAATGTGGGATCAAAGAGAAAGTCCACTTGTGGGTCTTTGAGGATTCTCTATACTTCCTTTCAAAGAGGGTGTATTAGTTTGCAATCTTACCAAAAGTAATACCCCACTCTTTTTTCAATGATGAATAAATTTCTGCAGAACTCATCTTCTCTGTTTTCCTGAATTTCCTAAGCAGAGTTCATCTGTGCCCCTGCCAAATAGCTCTTTTGTACACATAATAAAATTATACATGTACTGTTGACCCTTGAAACATGCGGGTGTTAGGGATGTTGACCCCACATAGTTGAAAATCCATGTATAACCTCCAAATTCCCACAACACGTCACTACTAGTGAACTTCAATTTACTTCAGCTAACTGTTGCAGAAAGCCTTATTAATAATATAAAAAGTCAGTTAACTCAGGCCAGGCAATTCATACATGGTGGGGCAGGTGTATCTTCAAAATAAGGCTAATCCCAGGCAAAGAATCAGGGATTTCAAAAGTAATAAAGCATAAGTATATGCACAGAGTTCAAGGGACACCAGCAAGAGCAGGTTGGGTGAAGCTGGGTACAGGTGGGGTCAGAAAGGTAACAGAATGGGGGGAGTCCCATCTGATAGAAGACAAAGGTTATTTTAAGTAGACAGTTTATGTAGACAGTAGCTAGGGTCCCATCTGAGAGAGGCCAAAGTTTTTTTTGTTTTGTTTTGTTTGCAGTTCTTGGCAGGGGCTGGGTTTGAACTGAACCCGCCACCTCTGGCATATTGGGCTGACACCCTACTCCTTTGAGCCATAGGCGCCACCTGCCAAAGGTTATTTCATGGCCTTTGGTTTGTGAAGACAGTAGCTGGTATGATTACCACTCATATATATAAAAATAGATTTTTATTCATTTTAAAAAGAAGCTTGGCCTTGACCTTAAACAGGTGACTCCTCATCTCATTCATGTAGAATTATCAGCAGATAAATGATAGAGCTGGCGATGGATTCCTTAAGCTCTACAAATTGATTTTAATTTACCCAGGTAAATTCTTTGTAGTGTAAAAGTACATTCTTTAATGATGTAATAAAATAATTAATTTTCAACCCAGATCAATAAAGTCCTAAGAAAGAAGTAACCTTAGATGAATCCTAGATGAGTTGCACTCAGGACTATGATTTTTTGAAAATACAGTTGTTGTTTTTTTTAATGGGATAATTTAAACTATTACATGAGGAATTGAGCTTTACCTAATTATCACTGGCCACTAGGACATTCAAGAAAAAGTATGTGTCAGAGAGAAAGAGAGGAAGGGGGGGGGAAAGATGGGAGAGAAGAGAGAGGGGAGAGAGAGAGAGAGAGAGAAGGGGAGGTGAGAAGAGAGAGAGAGAGAAGGGAGAGAGAAAAGGAGAGGAGGGGAGGGGAGAGGAGGGGAGGGGAGGGCAGAAGAGGAGCAGGAAGGAGAGAAGAAGGGAAAGAGAGAAAGAGGAAGAGAGAGAAGAGAGAGGAGGAAGAGGAAAGAGAAGGAGGGAGAAGGGGAAAGGAGGGGAGGAGAGGAGGAGAGAGAGAAGAGAAAGAAAGAGGAGGAGATAGGAGAAAGAGGGAGGGAGGGAGAGAGGAAGTAGATCAAAATCTAGCTGAGTCTACCAGGATCTGGGAGAGCTTCTCAGAAGCTCTGAACTTAAACAGATGCAAAACAGAACCCTTAGTTCGGCCTCTAGAGAGTGCCAGCTGCCCATGCCAGACTGCCTCACTCAAACAAGCTACCAGTTCAGGGTGGGAAAACGTGAAGCTGGTGAAAACCAGCCCATTAGGGAGCCTTTGAATTCACCTGCTTTGGACCTGAAACAGTATTCTAGTTTAAAGCGTTTTAGATGAGTTTTTTATTTGTTGTAACTAAAATCTGACTAGGTAATAAAAATTCAGAAGCTAGGTGATCACCTTTCATCTGCCAAATACAGAATGTGCCCTCTGAACCCTGCTAGGGGTGGAGGGTGCTGTGATGATTAAGTTTCTTAATCCTGCTGAGTCTTAATTTACTTATTTGTAAAATGGTGCTGCTAATACTGACCTCATCATCTTGCTGTAGATATTGGAGTTCTTGTTATTAATTTTGGGCTTTGGAAACTTCAGGAAATCAGCTAAGGGATTACTGTTGTAGATATGGAAAATTTCAGCGTGATGCTTCTGGCCCATAAAAATGGTTCCACTATGAGATTTGGCCAATGGCAGGTGAGACCTCTCTTCAGAATATTAACACGAAGTGGGAATATCTAAAATGGAAATGAGTTTCAGTTTTTTACCCTGCCGAAGGCTTAAACAAGACCATTGCTGTCATGAAAAGAACACACTTTGGAATCTGGAATCCAGACAGCTCTGTGATTTATGGCTATATGACCTGGGAAGAGAACATAATTTCTCTTAATTTGCTGAGAAAATAGAAGCTATATTAGAGGCCAAGTTCCACCTGTGTCCATCGCCAAACAGCAAAGTCTCTGCATCTTTTTCCACAACTGCATCTTTGCTTCTGTTATGATGAGCGACCTCAAAGGCCGACTTTTCCGGTGTGTCTGGGGCCCTCTCTCACCTAGCCTGGGACATGATTGCCATTATCTTTTCTCTTTCCTGCATTATCAAGTTTCTCCTATGTGTTGTGTTATTGCCATCATCCTACAAAAACACTGTAATATTTCCCATCTCATCAAAATCTCTCCTTTTACCCCATAAACTCCTTATACTACTGCCCGGTTTCTCCATTTCCATTTTCGTACCTGCTTCCCTTAACCTCCTCCCTCTCTCTGTCCCTCCTGCCAGCTCCACTGGTGCTTTCCAGCTGACCTCTCCACTGAAAACACTCTGCCAATGATCTCTTTCACCAAATACAGCAACCATTTATTAGTTCTCAATGCATATATCACATCAGCTGCAATTGGCATACCCTCCATCTGTACGTTACGGCAGGAGACAACACTCTCTCAGTTCTCTCTCTAGCCCATTAATCATCACTTTTGTTTTCTGATTTCCTCTCATGATGCTCAGATCTAAATAGTGATAAGATCAGGACTGACCCCCAGACCTCTCATCTTGTCTAACTATGTTTCATACCTAGGTTATCTCATGTTGAACTCAGTCATTTATCTGCTTCCTTGACTAAACGTCTCAGAATTAATCCATAGCAAACCAAACTCTGGGTTTCTTCCCATCCTGCCCTAAAATCTGCTGCTTCTACGATGTTCTCTCAGTAAAGGGCAACTTTTATCTTGCAGTTTCTCGGTGCATCAACCTGGGAATCCTGATTGAGTCCTCTTCTGTCTTCTTGTGCCATTTCCAATTCGTAAGCACTTCTTTTCAGATTCGCCTGTGAATTATTAAAAATTCAGACATCTTTCTTTTCTCCTGCTGTTATTTCCTGATCCAACTTACTGGTATTTCTCACCTGTTTCTGTTTTGCTAAGCCTGCTCCTCATCTGTTCCCACCGGGTGGCCAGAATGGTGCTTTTGAGTCAGATCATTGCCACATCTTGGCTCAGCACCTTCCAGTAGATTTTCACCCCTTTCAGTAAAAGAACCAGACTCCTGGAAATTACCTATGAAGCCTCCATGATTGCCACCCCCACCAATGGTCACTTGTCTGATCCTTTCTCTTGTTACCTGTTTCCTCATCTCATTCAAGTCGTATTTGCTTCCTTTGCTCCAGAAGGTTCCAAGTACCCCAGGACATGTGACATTCTCTCTGGAGAATACTTATCCCTGGTTACCTGCCTGGACAGCTTCTCCACTTCCTCCAGGACTTGACTCAAATATCACCTTTTGAGGGAGGCCTTCCCTGGCCAACATCTGCATACAAAACGAACCCTCCTCAATGGCACTGTGCTCCCCAAGCCTACATGAGGCCGTGGGGGAGGGGGGTGTCCAACCTGCAGCCTTCGGGCCACATGCTCATTTTGTAAAGACTTTTTTTCTTGCTTATCTATGGTGTTCAATATCATGAAAAGTATTCATGGACTTAAAAAAAATTTTTTTGGGCTAATCAGCTTTTGTTAGTGTTTGTGTATTTACCATGTGGCCCAAGGCAATTAACTCTTCTTCTTCCAATATGAGGCAGAAAAGAGAAAAGGAGGGACACCCCTGCTATATAGTTTTCTCCAAAAAGTTTTAACCAGTTAACAGGCTTCTCGTTTCTCATGTGCCCTCCTCACATTATAATACAAGCAGCATGAGATAGCGTGATTTTATTCACTGTCACTCTTAGAACTGTGCCTGCTACATCATAGCAGTCCCCCCAAAATATCTACTAGATAAATAAACACTGAATGTGATAAACATCTGTGGTCATACAGCCTATATACAGAACTACTGACACCATAGATAAGTAGATTTCCTATTCATTTATTTTTTCTTCTTATCTTTTCCTACATATACATTTTACTCACTTTTCCTGGTCATGTGTCCTACAGGGTGGACCTTATAATATGTTCCATTTATAGTCTAATAGTTTCACTTATCATGAAAGCCAAGGCATCTTCACACATTATTTTCAAGCTATTTGTAAATGAGTCTTTGAACAGTGGGGTAGCCTTTCTTCAAACAGATGAATCAGACTTTCCTTACTCATTTACCCATTATTAGACACTTAGTCTTTTTCCATTTTTAATTCACTTTTCTCATTAGCAGCCTAAGTATTTATACCAATTAATTTTTTTTTTTACTATTTCAGAAAATGTTGGTAACCTAGGACAAAAATAGAATGGACACCAAGGGGGTGGTGAGCTCCCTAAGTGAGATTTTAAAGATTGTTTATTTATTGTGTTAGATTTGAACATGTGCACTTCAACACAGGGTTTCTTCTGCCAGCCTTTTGCTTTGATATGTGTTCATTGCCTTAGTAAAGTCTTGTCTTGTATTACTCTTGAATTTATTTTCATTTTAATTAATTCTCTATTCTTAGACATTTCTAGAAATGTACGTTTTTGACTTGTCTGTGATGCTTCAGATATAATAATATTTTAAAAATATATACTTTTCTTGAAGGAATTTTACAGCATGTATTGTGGTGGTCTGTGAGGCTCACGTGCTTTTTCATGTGGAAAATACTTGAAGTGGAGAAAGTAACCTGGCCTTCCCAGCAGCATTCTGGTTCTAGAAGAATAGAACCATCACTGTCAATCTTTACATGCTGTGCTTTTCATCTGCCTATTGAATCAGTATAGATGTCCACACTGGGCTGCATCATTGAAAAAAAAGGTTTGCATTGTAGGTGATTAAGGCCTTATTTTGTCCACATGGGAGTGTGGGGGTTGTGATGTTATCTTGGGACCAGAATGCACTTTGAGTTAGTTAAACGTGGGTGCAAACATAGGCTACTGAGTCAGCCTGAACTTGGCTTCTTCACATACACACACACACAAAATAAATTATAATATGTGTCTCATAGGGTTATGGTCAAGACTCACTGCATGCATAGTGACTGACGACATTTTAGAAAGTTCTTGGAAAATTGTAGAGATAGTGGCTCTCCCTCTTTTTCTTCAACTACCAGTAGATTAGAAAGCTCTTTGCTGTCTATTCCAGTTTGTTATTGTTGTTGCAAAGAGCCTTTCTGAGGGACTATTATGCAAGCCTGTCTTGTTGAACTTGAGGGGTCATAGTGAATTACTATGGCCACTGAAATGCGGATAAAGTGATGTGTCAGTGATGAGCCAAAGAAGCTTGATTCAGCCAACCTTTTTGGACTTTTGCTTATGACAACCAGAGGAAGTATGTTCAGTTATCATAGTCTCAGAATGAGGATGAAAGAGGAAAGATGACCGTACAGATAACCGTGGATACGCAGCACGAGAAAGCAATACATCTCCATGTCTTCAGTCACTAGGATTTGGGAATGTTTATTATTCCAGCTTAATCTAGCTCATCCTGAGTGATAATGACTATCTATCCCCATCAGCGCTAACCAAAAAAGACATCCATTGGCTGGGCACAGTGGCTCATATCTGTAATCCTAGCACTCTGGGAAGCTCAGGGAGGAGGATCCCTTGAGCTCAAGATCAAAACCGTCTTGAGAAAGAGTGAGACACTATCTCTACTAAAAATAGAAAAATGATCCAAGCGTTGTGGCAGGTGCCTATAGTCCCAACTACTCAAGAAGCTGAGGCAGAAGGATCACTTGAACCCATGAGTATGAGGTCGCTGTGAACTAGGCTAAGGCCATAGCACTCTAGTCTGGGCAACAGAGTAAGACTCTATCTCAGAACAAAAAGGCATCTATTGTGTCCCACTGAAAGAAAATATTAAAAAGAATGTTTACATAGAACATTCTATGGCCAAGGCTCTTTGTCAGTTGCTGGAGTTACTTATGGATGCTCTCTGCCCTCAAAGAGAACACAGTCATTATTTCAGCATATGCAGACATAAATGATCACTGCTGCACTCACACCGGGGAAGTTTTCCTGTGACCCAGAACCAGGAAGGTGATGTCACAAAATTTCCTTCTGCCAAAAGGGTATGGAATGAAGAGAGAATTTTCTCATCTTATCCACATCCCATTCTACATATCTCCCAAAGTGACTGGCTAGCTGCGGCGTCTGTTATTGTAGAAGGACAAAAAGCAATTCCACAAGCTATTTTGGTTTTCCTAATGGAAAAACTAGATGCTGCAGATGAAAGAGTTATTAGAAAAATAATCTTAGCTTTCTATAAAAGCATCCGAAATGTGTTGTCCATCTTGGCTGGTCCATCAGCATTCTGAAGGTGTGCATTAACACACGGCATCACTAATCACAATATATCTGATATATAAAGATCTTGTTTTCTCCCCGAGAAAGCAGCCCAAGAAGAAGAAGAACCAGAGAAAGCACTTGAAGATGAATGTAGATGTGTCACCCCCATTTCAAGGCAGCCTGTTGGAGTGGGAAGTGAAGCCTGAGGCTGGAGTTCACCCAGGTCACTCATCAACCTTCTACATCTCTGCTCCCTTTCTTGGTATCCTGTTTCCTTGGTGCCACAATATGCATCTCTGTCCTTGATTCCTGATATTTCTTCCTTTTTAAAAAAATTTGAATTGTTATACATTTAATTGTGCTAAAATATACATAATGTAAAATTTACCATCTTAACCAGTTTTGATGTGTACATATCAGTAACGTTAAGGTGCCACAGCATCAGATTAGCTCACAGCAACTTCAAACTCCTGGGTTCAAGTGATCCTCCTGTCTCAGCCTCCCAAGTAGTTGAGGCTCTAGGCATCTACCATGACACTCTTCCTATTTTAAGTAGTGACAGGGTCTCCCTCTTGCTCAGGATGTCTTAAACTTCTGAGCTTAAGCGATCCTCCTGCCTTGGCCTCCCAGAGTGCTAGGACTACAGGTGTGAGCTACCACACCCAGTTAAATGTATTTGTATGTTGCAAAACTGAAACTCTCCCACCTCCTGTCCTCAAGTCTCCGGAACTACCATCCTTGCTTGTTTTGAGCTTCACTACACTTGACACCTCGTTCACGTGGAATTATACAGTATTTGTCTTTTTCTTATTGGATTACTTACTTTTACATAATCCTCTCAAGGTTCATTCCTGTTGTAGCATGTGTCAGAATTTCCTTCCTGGGCTGGGCATGGTGGCTCACGCCTGTAATCCTAGTACTCTGGGAGGTCAAGGCGGGTAGATTGCTTGAGTTTAGGAATTCAAGACCAATCTGAGTAAAGTGAGACCCCCATCTGTACTAAATATAGACAAATTAGCTGGGTGTTGTGGCGGGAAGCTGTAGTCCCAGCTACTCAGAAGCTGAGCCAGCAAGGTTGTTTGAATCCATGAGTATGATGTTGCAGTGAACTAGGCTGATGCCACAGCACTCTAGCCTGGGAACAAAGCCAAACTCTGTCTAAAGTAATAATAGTAATAATAATAATAATAATAATGATTTCCTTTCTGTTTAAGGCTGAATAGTATTCTTTTGTTTGTATATATTACATTTTCTGTCTTCATTCACCTATCTATAGAGATTTGGGCTGCTCTCACCTTTCACCTCTTGTGAATAACGCTGCCATGGACATGGATGTGACATTTCTTTTTAATCTTACTCTCATTTGGTGCAGAACATCAGCCCAAGATAAAATGTGTTTGCTGTTTCATCCCCAGTTGCATCTGAGTAGGAATCTAGTAGCAAAGCCAGAACCCAAGAGAGGTGACCAAGGTCACACCAGAATCCTCAGAAACCAAGGCAATCTATAAGAGCATAAACAAGGCTTAACATCACTAGTCATCAGAGGAATGCAAATGCAAACCACGAGACACCCTTTTACTGTCATTAGAAGACCTGCCATTAAAAGTCAAAAAACAGTAGCTGTTGGCATGAATGCATTGAGAAGGAACACTTATAACTACTAGTGGGAATGTAAACTAGTACGACTTCTCTGGAGATCAGTATGGTGAATTCTCAAAGAACTAAACTTAAGATCTACCATTTGATCCAGCAATCTCACCACTGGGTATCTACCCAGAGGAAAAGAAATCATTATTTCAAAAAGATACCTACACTTCTATGTTTATTAAAGCACAATTCACAACTATAAAAATGTGGAATCAACCTAAGTGCCATCAGCTGATAAATGGACTATGAAAATATGCTCTGTGTGTGTGTATGTCTATATATAAATAATGTGTGTGTGTATGCATGTACCATACAGTAATACTCAGTGATAAGAATGTATGAAATAATATCTTTTGCATCAACTTGAATTGAACTGGAGGCCATTATCCTGAGTGGAGTAATTCTAGAATGGAAAACCAAATACCACATGTTCTCATTTATAAGTTAAACTGTAGCCTCATATGGACACACAGAGTGATATAATAGACCCTGGAAATTCACAAGGGGGGATGGTGGAGGGGGTGGTGGATGAAAAAGTACTGTGGTATTCAAGATACACTACTACTCAAGTGATGGGTACACCGAACACTCAGACTATATCACTATGCCATATATATTATACGTACAAGGGAACTCATTTAGTACCCCACAAATCCATAAGTTTTTGAAAAAGAAACAAGGATATGATAATTCAATGCATGGTTTTAAAATATCAAAAATGAATGCAAAAATGTATGAGGACAAAATATCAAGGTTTTAAATAGAGAACAGGAAAAGTACTGTGCACAGCCATATAGAAGACAAAAATAAGAGGAAAAATGCTCATATTTTCATCATTCAAAATTTGTTATCTTGTTCATCATGGAATTTTGCTTTTTTACATTTTAAAATATTTTTATTTATTTATTTAAAAATATTGCATTAAAATATTATTTATGCATTTTGGTACCTATTTAAATGGTGTGACACTTATAACAAATGTCCTCTGTCCCCTCCTCAGTGCCAACCCTGTCAACAAATGGAAGTTTTGTGCTTATAAGCCTATTGACTTTATAAAATTAGACTAGTTGTGAAATAGCTCCTTTATTGTTATCTTTCCAAACCTAAGGGACAGGCAAACTTCCATAGTTTAAATTCTCTCATCAATCCTGCCTACAATTGTACCACATATATCATTCTTTAGAACATCCTTTATTGTAAAAATAAATTTTTCATGGCCAAATTGGCTTTGTAGGTGATCAGTGGAACACAGCTGAATAGATATTACTTTAGGATGTCTGGAAATATCTCCTGGATACGCTAATGTATCCTGACATACCGATATATATTGTGAATATCTGAGGTAGCTAGAGCCTGCAGTATTTTCATATTTGAGCAAGAAAGCACATTTTCAAGGACAATATGTCGGGTATAATTATGCCAGACTAGCATTTGATGCAACACATTCGGGAAAATGCCTAGACACTGTTGGGGAAGAACTCTCAACAAACACCCTTGGAGAAGATGCATACAGTTCCCAAAGAGGTGAATTGATAACAGGCATGCTGACACAACCTAAAAAATCGTGTCACAACAGAAAGTTGAAAATAGCTCACTTGCCACTCTGAGGGAAGAAAGTTTGTGTTGCATGATTTAACACAGAGCCTGTTGCTAGATAACACAGAGCTTCATGCGGTATACATCAGGACAGATGTGAGTTATTATTCACCACCCTTTTATAGCTGCTATACTTTTCATGGACAGAAAATTACCATTTTGCTAATTTCATCTTAACTTTCCTAAAATCATCATTTAGAGTTGAAAGATAGGGTCAAAGCTGGCTGTACAAGAAGGTGGGGAAATGAATTGAAATTGATTGATTTGAAGGCATAGAAAAAGACTTCTCTCTCAGTATATAAGGGTGAAATCCATTGCTCTGGGTAAGGCAAGGCAGAGAGAGGAATTTCTTTTTATTAGGTATTGACAGATCAGCAGTCTTAGAGACATCCCATTATAAAAAGCAGACAAAATATATTGGTTGCTCTCCATATGGGAGACCCCGGGCTAAGCACTTACGTGGATTATCATTTTTAATACCTGTGACAGCCCCATGAGGTAGAAACTATAATTACCTCCATTTTGCTCAAGAGAAAATTAGGTTCAGAGAGGTTAAGTCACTTAAGAAGCTCATATACCTAGTAAATGATGGAGCTTGGATGTGAAGCCAGACAATCTGACTCCAGGATGGGCTCTTAACCACTACAGCTAGAACCTTAAAACTTCTGCTTCCTAACACACCAGCACACATTAGGTTGACATCCAGTTGGCAGTGAGTTCAGATGAGAATGCAAAGTGTTCTGGGTTTGGTCAAACTTCCCGCATGCTACCTCAAGGGAATTAAACAGCAGGCGAGAGAAAGCTATGGTGGACCTTGGGTCAGCCTCCAGGTAACAGCTCACTGTTTCTCATGCAGCACATTGGTCAAAGAAAAGGCAAGGCAAAGTACTACCTGGTGGTCTAAAGTTTTCACAGTGGATTAATTCTTATAAAAGCTGAAGATTAGATCTATCTGTACCCTGTTGGATCTACAAACTTCCAGAGAATAAAAGAAACATAGAGGTAAATGATTCTCCAAACCTGACTGCGTCAATGACCTTCACCCTTTCCCACATACCTACATCTTCCTTCATATTTCTCAGCCCCTTTCACGAGGAAGGGCCTTGTGATGAATTCTGTCTGACCCATGAATCTGGCAGGGATTTGAGATCCAGGGAGCAGCCCTTTCAGCTTCTCTCTCTTTGCCTGTTGTATGGACGTAAACATATCAGTGGAACAACCAGAGGCAGGGCATCAGGGGTGATTACTGCAGTGGGTTCCAAGCAGTAGATCTGTGAGTAAGAATAAACTTTTATATTAAGTTTCTGATATTTCATGGTTAATTTGCGACCACAACAGTACATAACCTGTCCTGATAAATACACAGTGACTCTCAGGGTCACTGGGGAGCATTTGAAAAAAAAAAAAAATTGAATTTTTGGTCCTCTCTCCAGTCTACCAAATTAAAATTCCAAGGATGAAGTGAGAATCTCTATTCTTACAAAGATAGGATATGATTAACAGTTCTGAAAAACACGATTAGCTGTCAGCTAGTCTCACTCAGACTTCCAATTTCCTTTCTTTCCAAACTCTTCCTTTACCGATTTTAAAAGCAACAAAAGAAAATCCATAGGTGTTGAAGGTAAGCGAGGGGAGTCCTAATACAGTAACAATTGTGGGTTTGACTACCAGCTCTGCTATTTACTATTGGTGTGCCTTTGCCAAAGTATTTAACTCTTCTGAGCCTGTTTTTATGAATCTAGAAGTTAGAGCTAAAAATAGTACTACTTCTGAGTGTCAGAAATGTTCTCTATCTTGATAGAGATATCAGATGCTCAACTGTATATACATTTGCCAACACTTATGAAATCATACAGGTAAAACAATATTAATTTACAACTACTTTGCAGAGGGCTCAATGCCTGTGGCTCAGCGGGCTAAGGTGCCAGCCAGGTATACCTGAGCGGGTTCGAATACAGCCCCGGCCCGCCAAACAACAATGACGCTGCGACCAAAAAAAAAAAGACAGGAGAGTCCCTTAAAAATACTACTACTTTGCAGAGGTGTTCTAAGCATCAAATCAGAAACCTACCAGGCTCTTCCAAGAGAGCTTATCATTAAATTCCTTAGAAAACATTAGCTATTACATTTATATTATATGACAAGCATTATTTATTATATATAACTATGAGAATATCTTCTAAGGATACACTTATGTAAATCAATGGCAGATTTGGGATTCTGGGAGAATTTGGAATATTTTAGATTGTGAATTGTGTTATCGAGAAGTGTTTCCTCATATTTTAAGGGCATACATTCTCTTTTATACCACAAATATTCAAAAAACAATCTCGGACTTATTCTGTGAGTTTCTTATAGGATGTTGTGAATTCATACCTCAGCTTCTCTGTGATTCATAATTTAACAAATGTTGCATGCTCTAACACACAATATATATTTTGTTATGCTTTTGCTGTAATTAATCAAGCAAAAAATGAGTATTAGATTTCCTAATGACAAGTTTGTGCCTGCAAAGAGAAACCTTGCCGAAAATGTTAATTTATCTATATGGTCACCTGCATCCTGATGCACAATTCTTAATTCTAATTTTAAGCTTTAAGTGCTATAGGCCATAATAATAAAGGATTTGTTTTTCTAAAAATACTTTCCACAGGTTTTCTAAGAAATGCAACATGGTATCATGATATAGGACATACAGAATACAGCACAACAAGGAATAACAAGCATTACAATGTCATGTTTAGAGGGGAAAAGATTAAGTTGCTACAAATTTTAATTCACTGGAACCAAGAAAATGCACCTAATAATAATAATAGACTTAAGAACAAGGTAAAAAGTTTTGTTGCCAAAAAATGTGTGAAACGTAATCCAGATTCTTCCATTGAAAGGACGCCAGGAGTGTTCAGTGAGCTTTGCTTTTGTCTCTTGTTCTATGATGGAAGTTCTGGTGATGCAGACAATGAGAATAGCAAGATTTCCTTCCTAAGAAATTTACATTTTGTGTTGGCTATGTTGTCTATAATTGAGGTTTTAATAAGTTGCTGATCTATTGTTTCTAGAAAGCAGGAAAACAACAAGAAGCAGCTCTGAGATTAAAAACCATAAAATAAAGTAAGCGATAAATATACAAAATCACCTAAAAGAGATAAATGACTCCTTGGCAACAGGAAGAGTTGGCTGGAGCAAAACTGCTTGAGTTACTATAAAGAAAAGTGTGGCTGTCAAAAGAAAGGAGGAGCAGGTGGTGAAAGAGAAGGATTTATAGTGTGTCCCAGCAAGGTAAGTGGCGGAAAGAGGCCAGGTAAGCCCATTTGGACCTCTCTCTCCCTTGAAAGGCCTCGTCCAATGGTGGGGATAGTACATGGACTATCAGACCACCCAACCCTCCCTCTTCTTCATTTGAGCAGCTTCCTAAAATCCATCATTGTAACAGTTCTTTTCATGCAATGCTCAGAAAATACGCACTCCCCCCACACACACTCCTAGGCTTCTCATTGCTACCAACTTCACCATCTTGTATAGTTTCTTATGAGTAATCACTGTAAGTTGACTTTTCCATAAGAAGAGAATATAGACAGGGTGAACATTTTCCATCTCTTTTTCACCTTTGGTAACTCAGATTTATAACCCAGTCCCTTTTTAATATCCTATTCCCCACCCCCAACAGTGTCACAAAGCATTACCATACATGACAAAACTTACTGAAAGTGTTTGTCAGGAAAATAGAGAAGAGGTCTTACATCTCATCTATAAGAAAAATAAATCACTATTAGACACGGACATGATTGCTTTCCTTAGTCATATCCCACTTTGGATGCCAGTGGCGCCACCTGAAGTTGTGCAATGCAACAGCCCAGTGTGATTTAGCTCTACCTTAACTCTGATTCCCAATTTTTTATCCTTCATCCCCAAAAGATACTCAGTCAAAGGAAAACATTTTTCTGAAGCTATGGTTTCCTTGAGAAGGAAATTTAAGAGCCATCTAACTCCTCTGGAGTATTTTCTCAGTGCTCCCTATGCCTTCTACAGATTATTTACTTCTTCAAAACATACACAGGGTCCTCTCAAGAGGAATTCTGGTGAGCAGTTGTCCTCATGCCTTATAAGAAGTAGGGACATTCAATATCTTTTTTGTTCAGATTGCCTCCACTTAGTTTTGAGACCACTCAAGTGTTAGGAAAATATAATCAATGCTTGAGTCAATCATTATTCCTGGGACTCAGATAAGACAGAATTCTTGGACTTGCAAAGGTCAAGATCAGATATTAGACTTCACTGTGTTCTTCAAAATGAAGTTACTCTCTATACAGTACTGGAGGACCTTCTGCTGGCATTCCCTTAGATACTGCCACCTGCCATGTGCATTTCTGTCCACCTGCATGGTACAGGAAATCAGCCCCGGCATCCTCCCAAAATCCAGCCTTACAATATTGAGTAATTTAGAATTCAATTGTGTAGAGCAGAGGATTCTTCTACAGAAGCTCAAGAGAGAAGGACAGGAATTGGAAAAGCCAGGATGGAGAACATATGTCAGGTAAAGAAAGTGTTATCAGTGAAAGAACAGGCACATGCACTTTTTACAAGGTTTCCATACTTTTTTGTTTCCATGAGGCTGGCATGTTTGTCTGAATCACCTCATCCAACTTGGATTTTCTTTTTTTTTTTTTTTCCAACTTGGATTTTCAAATCCCTTGGGAGAAGAAATTATGTCTGTCAAAATTATTTAGATTCACTTGCTTCCAGGTGCATGTTTCATTTTCTCGATGTGCTGATGATATCCCAAAATATTCTCACCATTTTCAATCCTTTATTGCCTTCTCAAATTCTTCAACTTACCTTACCTAAGTCCCTCTGGACCTCTCTTTTTGGGAAGATGCATAAGAGCCATTCCTATAGATGGATCTGTTCTCATGAGATTGTGAAGTTGTAGCTCTTAACAATGAAGACTGCAATGGCCTTGGGATGAAATGGGTTCATCAGAGAAAGAATCAGACATATAAATCTGTCATCAGTAATTGCAACCTATTCAATTAATACATAGCTAGTATATAAGAAATTGGAAATTTTCAGGAATGGAGTATCATCTTTAACCAGAATAAATCTGGCTGAATCATAGGATTATCATTTATTTGTTATTCCTCTACCCTCCTCTTCTTTGATCCCTCTGTAAAACAGAAAGAGAATTGATTTTGTGGTCCAACATGCGTGGGTTAGAGTGTGACCATCTGGAGAACCATGAGCAGGTGGCTTCAACTCCCTGAACCTCAGTTCCTAGCAAGTGCAAGATGAAAGCGATAACATCAACCATGCAGGACTGCCATGCATGTTCAAAGACATGGTATATGCAAAACACAAAATATCTATCAGAGGGGATATGGCCATTCATAGTAATTGCAGTAACAGAAGTGGTGATAGTCATAGTAGTTTTAACATTAGTAGAAAGAAACTTTTGTCCAAGGCATATGCGACTTTAACTAGACCTGCTACAATCTCCATAAAATTTGTACTTAGTAAAAAAATAGTGGTCTTATAATATCCTCTCCTGCCCTAAACAGAAGTCCTCTGTGAATTATGATAATACATGTTATATTTAATGAACAGATAGTCTGAGTTCCAGGCCTAAAGTGAACCACAGATACCATCCCCAGGAGCACGAGATCCAGTGGCAGACATCTTTCTTATCAGGAATTCTTCCTTAGACTCAGCACTCAGCAATCTTCTCCCTTCTCCCATTGGTGTCAGTTTTTCACCCCAGGGCCAAGCAAAATGAATCTAATTGCTCTTCCTGACAGCCCTTTGGCTATTTGAACAAAGGGATTATGTTCTCCAATCCCCAGCAGCCTCTTCTGCAAACTCTACATCCTCAAATCATTTCTCCATGTTGCTCAGATTTTGGACTTTTCAATGTCTTGAATGTCAACGTGATACCAAGACTAAAATCTCTAACACAAACTATGGCAGGGTACAGAGAGCAGAGAGCCACCTATGACCTGCACCATGTGTTTATCAATGCAGCTAAATACGTGTGCATTTTCTTCACATTGTAAGTTATCAACTGAAGGAGTCTGTAAAATATCCAAACGTATGATGTATATGTGTGTCTGTAGTGTAAGTTGTGTATGTATTTGTGTACATATTCCTCTCTCTCCGTCTTTCCCTGGACCCTTGTCCATAGTTTCTATTTCACTCATATGTTATAAGAATTAAATGAGAGTGGCGCCAGTGACTCAACGGAGTAAGGCGCCGGCCCCACATGCCGGAGGTGGCAGGTTCAAACCCAGCTCCGGCCAAAAACTACAAAAAGAAAAAAGAATTAAATGAGTTTACATTTAAACTGTTTTGAATGACAGTTTTTATGGAGTACAGTGTGATGTTCTGTACATCATGTAAGCGATAAATGAATGCTAGGAATTATTGTTATTTTATCTTTATTTACGAAGGGTTGTGATAGTTTCTGGAGACTAAGTGATATATAAAATATCATCCCCACCTTTTAAGAAATATGAGCCTTGGGAGAAATAAATTTTGAAAATGATGGGCCCATTACTGTTTCAGAATTAGGTATAGGGTACACAGAACACAAGCAACTATATTAAGTCCATAAGGGCGATGAAGGGAGGAGTTGGCACGGAAAATCAAGAAAATATTTCTGGAGGATAGGACCAAGTGAGTATAGAACATTTTGAAGAAGAAACTGGAAATATCCAGAAGGGGTAGGCTTGTTTTCATTTGGGAGAACAGTGTTATGCAAAGAGGGTGGTGTGATACTTGGACATTTGGAGACAGGCAGAGTTTGATAGATTTCCATAATGTCGGCTTCTGGAAATAGGTATATGTCACATGTCTAATTTACAGAAAGTTGTCATCCCATCAGATTGGACGCTTGCCAATTTACATTTGAGAAACTTTCTAGCTGTATGTGGACATCTCAGCTCCGTGATGTCCAACCCGTGTGAATTTGGATTTGGAGTTTCCGTACCTAGCACTCTAGTTTCTCCATTAGCAAAATGAGCGTAACGATCCTTATGATAAAACACGGGAAGTCACTGCCCTTATACTGATCAGGATGCTGCTGGTGTTTCCTGTTTATGACATGATATTTAAGAGGGTCATTGACCAAAGAAAACATACAAGTCCTCTAGATGCTACACTGATAACAAAAGGAAAGTCAAAGATGTTTACCATGAAAAATCAATCACCGGGTGTTGAGCATGTGAATGAGGAACAGGATTAGGAGTCAGGCATCAGGAGGACTGACTGCTTTGAAATCTCCCCTCCTTGTAGGCAGTGGTCTGAGTGGTTAAATCACTCTATTTTCTTCCCCTAGAATCTTTTGTAAATATGCAAACCTTTAGCTTAAAAAGATTGTCTCACTTCATTTTACATATCCTCCACATCTAAAACAGTTTCATCTGATGACTGATTATTTTGTAGCACATCTTCCAATGTTTGCTTCCCTGACTCATCTGACTTAAAGAAATTAGGCTGTCTGGGTACATTTCCCCCCTTCCACTTATGGAAGCAGAGCCTTTTAGTCTGTAAATACACGGGGTAAACTTTGCTTCTTTTGCTAAACATTTCTTAGTCAATCAAGGATTGCTTGTACGAAAGACTAAATGTTGACTGTATATCCCATAGTGGAGAACTACTAATGCAATTTGGGGCAGTTAATGGATTTTCTTTTTCCTTTATGTTCTATACCAAAATCTCATTTGAGGAGCTGGCATGACAAATGTAATTCTCCTTCTTGCTCTTCTGTCTTTATTCCTTTTTTCAAGATCCCTTCTCCAACATCTCCTTTTGGCAATAAAGAAGACATTTATTGAATACCTACTGTATGCTTGAGAGATGTCAATGGAGTATCAATAATTATTGGCCTCCAGATGTGTCTTTCAGAGAGACAGGTTGTGATTGACAGCATAGGGAGTAATACACAAAGGCAAGATCAAATTATAGACAAAACTCTCTGTGGAAGTGACAAGGGTAGAGGATGTATTCCTGAAATGTGTGATTTTTTAGCTCAGTTCTGAAAGATGAAAGGTAATGAGGGGTAAGAATCAGAAGAAGAGGAGGCAAAGGAAAAAGTCAATCACTGAGTGCTTACTATACTCTGGGTCCTGTGAATTATCACCTTTCTAAATGACAATTGTCTGAAGCAGGTGCAGATGTTACAACCATTCTACAGATGTGGAAGCTGAAGGCTCATAGAGAGAAATGATTTGCTCACAGCGAGTAAAGGGCAGAACAGGGACTTAAACATGGGCAGCTCAATTTCCGAGCCCATGCTCTGTGCTGTGGATTTCTGTTCCCTTTCCTGATGGGAATAGAAAAAATATGGAGCTGAGTAATGGTGCAGACATTTTCGGTAGGAAAGAGGGCCGGTAAAAATACTGAGAAGCTGTGAACAGCAGCAAGCCTTTGACAGATGGCCTTGCGTGGCAACATTAGGGGGCCTAGCTGACCTCTACACTGACCTCTGGGCACACTAAATAAATGCCTCTGCGTGTCTCTTGTCTACTTCTCTTGTATTTCAGCAGAGGATTCCAGCTGACACAGAATCAATATAAATGTATCCTTTGGACATAGTTTTGAAAACCTGTTCCTGGATGGTCATAATCAGTAATCATGGTCTTTTAGGGGGAAGCTGGCACAGAGAAGTCTTTTGGGCGAAGTCCTCATTTTAGAAAAAAAGAAATGGCTCAGGCAAAGGAAAGAAATGGCTCAGAGGAACAGAAAGGGAAGCTCAAAGTTGGGGTCCAGCACCCAACTTTTCTGCCTTGAATGCTTTCTATTTTTAACGAATTAAACATCAGGGGACACTGCCTTTCTGACCCAGGAGGCTATTTGTGGACTCAGGAAATGAGAGCACCTTCATGCCCACATGGCTTCACAAAGCTGCAGGGCTGGGAATCTTACCTCCTATACCCTCCCTTACTCACACACCTGGTCAACCTCTGGATGTTTCCAAGTCAATACAAAGCATCTTATCTACCAAAGTACTTGAGTCAGACACAGGACAGTGACCCCTGACATCTCACATGCTACAATCAATTCAACGTAAAGTGTATTTCCAAAAACACAACTGGACCTACCCTTGTCTTTGCTGCCACTACTTCAGCCCAATTCGCAACCCCTCTGTCCTGGTTAAGGCCACAGTGTCCACACATCAACTCTATTTCCCATCTGTACACTCATCCATATGCTCTTTTTTTTTTTTTTTTTTTGAGACAGAGCCTCAAGCTGTCACCCTGGATAGAGTGCTGTGGCATCACAGCTCACAGCAACTTCCAATTCTTGGGCTCAAGCGAGTCTCCTGCCTCCGCCTCCCAAGTAGCTGGGACTACAGGTGCCCACCACAACGCCTGGCCATATTTTGGTTGCAGCCACCATTGTTGTTTTGGCAGGCCAGGGCTGGATTCGAACCCGCCAGCTTAGATGTACATAGCTGGCACCTTAGCCCATTAAGCCACAGGCACTGAGCCATCCATATGCTCTTGGTCAACAAATATGATCAGATCATTCCTGCTTCACACAATAATAGCAAGACAATAAAATCCCATCCCACAATTTCCCAAGATTCTTTCTTTCTTTCCAAAGTTCTGGATTATCCATCTCTGTCTATTTCCCTAAAGGTTATAACATCGGCCCTACAGATTGTTTTTAAGGTTGTCATACACTTTAACTCTCATCTTGAATCAAAGCCTTTACACCATTTATTCCTTGTGTATGAAATGTTCTATGCCTACATATACCCTAAGTAATGCCTCAGCATATTTTAATTCTCAGCTTTAAGAGAATAACTTTAGAGAGACCTTTATTCCTTCCTCCTTACCACCTCCTCCATATAAATGAAGTTCCAGTTATATTTCCTTATAAATCTGGAACAATAATATGACATTTAATTATTTTTTTATAAGCAAACTATTTGTTTGAGTCAGACATTCAGTTCTGTGAGCTTTCCCTTCTTTATCTACGAAATGGTTATAATAAAACTCTGCAGAATAATTGTTGGGATTGGAAGGATGTTATTCTTCATATTAATATTGACAACATCGCATATTTGTTTTGTCATTCTCATGATACTTAACGAAGAAGAATGTGTTTCAGTTCCATCCAGATGAACACAAAAAATGTAAAGTCTTCATCTTGTCTTAGGGCTGAATAGTATTCCATGGTGTACATACACCACAGTTTGTTAATCCATTCATGGGTTGATGAGCAATCGCGCTGTTTCCAAGTCTTGGTGATTGTGAATTGGGCGGCAATGAATATTCTAGTGCAAAGATCCTTCTGGTATAAACACGTCCACATGAAAGAAAAACACTCAAGTATATTCTAGTGAAAGGAGGGAATCGGAGGAAGAGGGGAGAGGCAGGGTGATTAGGGTTCCCACCTCATGTGCACAATGTGAGGGGTTCAGCATGCCCCTGGGGTGAAAGGCTCAAGTACAACTAGAAAATTACCTTAGAAACACAGACAAGGTAACCTAAACATTTGTACCCTCATGTTAATATGAAATTTTTTTTAAATGTGATTCTTTAATTTTATCCAGATCTCAGAATAATACACTTTACGGTGGGGAATCAATCTGATGGACTAAGCTGACTGTCCATCAGAAAAGAGAGACTTTTCTGGAATATTGTTTCCAAGAAGAAAGCTCTTGGACCACAGCAGTGTAAAAGACAGTGGTTTCTGACCGACCTTGTGTTGTGTAGTTCTGAGCCACCGGAGACAAGTGAATAGGGAGAGAGAGACATTTGACGATACTGAAATATCAACAGCCTTTTCTGGGCAAGTTCAACGACTTTAAGTTGGCAACACTTAAAGAGAGAAGGATAAATTTAAAAAAGCTTTCTTCATTGGGTGGGGTTTATTTCAGCCTTCTCCTACCTTCTCCTGTCCATAAAAATAGGAACACATAGCTCTCTTAAATCCCGTTGTCCAAATTGCAGACCATTTGCAAAGCAAGCCAGAACTGTTCCTGAATACATTTCCAATGATCCTCCTGGAGAGCAAACAGGTTTAAATGTGCCTATTCACAAGTTTAAAAAAGAATGCAAATATCTGCACATATTAACATTGAAATAGTTTTTTATGAGGTGTTTCAATCAGCCGGTCTCTTAGTCCACACAGTAAACAGACTGCACACATCAGAAAGCAGAAGCAGAAGAGTTATTATGCATACCTGTGTATTTCATTTTAGGAAATTCACATATTTTAGAAAAGTTGTCAGTATAACCATCATTTTGTAAATTGGATTATATTTTTAAAAGTGCTCAAGGAGGTAGCTATTTTAACTAGCTTCTGAAGGAAAAACCTTGGGGAAATCGAAGAGGCATTTTTGTAATGTGAATAATTGGCATCATTAAATTCACTTTGTAATCAAGGGACACTTACACCATGTTTAGATTCAAGCAGATGATTCATCTGCTTTTGGTTTGGGGATCCATTCATTCCGTAGCATTATTCTTACACTTACTATTCATGTATTCATTCTACAAATATTTACTGAGTGCCTACCATAGGCCTGGTACTATGTTAGATGCTTGAGATGCAGGAGAAAACAAGAGATATTATGTACTTTGCCCTCCCAAAGTTTGTATCCTAGCAGGGGGGAGACGCCCAATAAAAACAAGTAAATACAAACATGCAATACAATGTCAAGTGCGTATGTATAAATACGTTATGAACAAGAATAAAGCCGTCTACGGGGAGAGGAGAGGATGTCCTGAAGAGGACTGGAATATTAAGAGGATATGTCTGCCGATGGGAGAGCCAGGGACAGCCTCAAAAAATAAGCAAAGTGTGTGCCTGAGCCGAGTATTCTCAACACTCTTAGGGACAGGGAATGCATGTCCCTCAGAATCTAGAGGTTTCTGCTAAGATGGAAAAGAATGGCTTCTAAATGCATCCACATGCTGGTGTTTTCTTTCTTTCTTTCACCTTCCTTCTTCTCTTACCCTCTCTGCTCCTAGGGCCCTTCCTTCCCTCTCTCCCAGTCTTCCTTTTATCTTTTGTCTTCCACTCTTCAGTGAAATTTATTGTGCAACTATTTCTCACCAGGCACTATGTCCAGGGGTCTGATGAGTGCCCTCCTCCTTGGATGAAGAGGAAAACTCTCTTTTCTTCCTGACACACACCCCTCTAATTATATCAAGGCTAAAATTTTTTGTGTACGCTTCTCTGCTGAAAGGGAGGCTAGTGGGACACCGTGGGATCAAATACCCACAGGCTGGAATCCCAGCTCTGCTACGACCCAGACATATTAGACTGAGCAGTGCATCTAATTTCTTTGTCCTAATTCTCTCATCTGTAAAATAAGGACAATAATACACACTTTGAAGGAATGTTTTGAGAATTATTAGCTTTATTATAAATGTTTCTGGAATATAAAACAGGCTGAACAAAAGGCAGTGGTGATCATGTTATTATTTCTGCTTGCTTTCTTCCTTTCCAACGTCAGCCTCAATTTGGAGGAAGGATAGAGCTACACTGATTTGGTTTAAGGCTGAAATCAGCATCTGATTCACCGTCTCCTCCCGTGTCCTAGAGTATTGTACTCACGGCTATAGAATAGAACTTATGAGACCAAAAAACCTAAGATGACCCAGAATGGAGGGGCGATAGAAGTCCATTTTCATGGGAGACTGCTTTAGCAGCCTCTATACCATCTACCCTTCCCTGTATCTTAACTCTTTGTTATGTGACTGTGAAGTTTTTCCTACTGAAAACAGGCGACTCTATTCTTCCAACCTTTAATTTTCCATCTGGCCCTATTCCACACTTTGGCCAAGTAGGAAAGATGGTTTTCAGTTCTTAGCCTAGGCCTCAAAGAACCATGCATGCTTCTGGTTGACCTCTTGTGTAATCTCCATCATCATGAGAACATGGCCAAGATCGTTCCAAGAGGAGAGAGAAATCCTGAAAGCCAAGCTGATTTGCCCCAACCCAGCCTGGTCTAGACCAGGCAACCCCTTGTCAACGCTGAGATCTATGAGAGTAATAAGAGCTGTTGTAAGGCACAGAGTGCCAGGATCGCTCCTAAAGCAAAATTATTATGGCGGTATTTGACAAGTATACTGGTTTATTTCACTCAAAAATATTTATTAATTGGTTCAAAGATAGTCACTGTATTTCTGTGTTTGATTTGTCAGGTACCATTTTAGGTACCGGAGATGCATGTATAAACCAGAAGGGTATCATCTCTGCTTTAGGGGAATTTACAGTCTGATAAAGGAGAGAGACAAAGAAAGATTACTGATGGAATTTAAAGTGTATGTTTCAGTGATGGGACTTCCTGGAGTCAAGGCTTAGCTTGAGATGATTGGCTCAGTTTGCTCCTAGCAGAAAGGGGAATTGTATCCCTGAGATGCTTTTATTTTTTTTTTTATGGATACACAGTAGTTGTACATATTTTTGGAGTACAATATGATTTTTCATACATGAAATGAGGAGTAGGACTTGCAAACTCCGGATTCCAACTCTGAAAGGATCCTTCCCAAAGCTTGCTTTAGGTAAGCTTTCATTTACAGCAAGGGGAACTGAGGACCTCAGAGAAAGGAAATGACTTTGCCAAGGAAACTCAGTGCATTGGTGGCAAGGCTGGACCTCACAAACCCAGAGCCTCTGCCCCCAGGGCTCGTCATGATTCTTTATGACCCCAAACAAGCCTTACAGGGCCAGCTTGGCCCCAAGTTTTATAGCTAATCTCCTTGAAGATAAGATTAATCTCCCTAATTATTGTAACTCATAATTGTAACGTGGCCCTTTTCTTGCTCAGGTCATTTAATGTGTGATAACAATCAGACCTCATAATTAATAATAGCAATTAATAACTTTCACTTATTGAGCCAATGCTCCAGCCTTAGAGCTTTGTGCTCTGGCTCTGAGAGCCCATGAATCTAGTTCCCCATTTTACAGATTTGGAAACTGCACCTCCAGGAGATAAAGTTTTTACCCGATGTCACAGAGGAAGTAAGTGGCAGAAGCAAGGAATTAGACAAGCATCAGAGGCCTGTGGCCCTCCCACTCTTCTCTCAGGGATTCAGCTGTGGAAGTCTCCACCTGAAGTGACTGATTGAGAAATGGGCTTCCTGTGCTGTTTTTCTCAACATTCCCCCTCTGCCTGGGTAAGGCATGGCTGGAGCCTACTACAATGTGGTAAAGCTCACTCCCTGCTTGGATCTTGGCTCCTTCTTCACACCATTTACCAAAGGATGCCTCTAGAGTAGGAAACTTTGAAGAAGACCTGGGGAGGCTGGAGCTTCTAAGCAAAAACAAGGAACTGACTCAGCAGGGCCCGGCTACTTTCAAAGTCTGAGCAGAGGTGCATCAAAGCAGTGAGAGCTTGATATGGACCTTTGATGAGAGAACCACAGGAAATGATCAGCCTCACGCCTACAAGGACAAAGACAAGAAAAGGCCCATTTGGGCCTCATCTCTGTCTGGATTGGAACCAGCAGGAAACAGAAGGGTCTGTTTAATCTTGGCTCCAGAGCAACCACGAATCCACTTCCTCCCTTGAAGAATTGCAAGGTGAAGGAAAGGTGAGACAAGTTAAGATAAACACCCAAATTTCTGGCTGTCTGGCTGAACTGAATCTTTCAAGTTAAGCTGTCAGTGGGTTCTTCTTATTTTTCTATTCTTTTCTTTTCCTTTTTTAATCTAAACTGTAATCGCACAATACTCCACCCAAGTACTTGATAGGGATGTCGAAGACAGATCCTAACATAGTCATAAAAAAATCCCCTCCGAAATGTGCACTTTTTACTGTGTCTAAGTGTAGGTGTGTTTAAAATGTCACGAACTGGAATGCCTAACTCTAGTTCCCAGGAATTAATCACTTAGAAGAATGAAAGGGGGGAATTAACTTGCTCTAACACTTAGCAAGATTCTTCCAAGTAGTCTCCAAAATAGAACTTGCCGAATAGAAGTATGGTTATCTTTCCATGAGGACTAGAATTCTTTCCTTACATCTTTTAATCTGAAACTGCTTTGCAAAGGTTCCCTTGGGGCTTACCTGTGGGACACAGATATTCTGGGAATGAGAGTGTGAAAGGAATTTTTTCTTTTTATCTTTCTTGGATACAATTCACTAATTTTTGGTAAATTGATAGATTTGTTAAACCACCAGTACTATCCAATTTGAGAACAGTTCCATCACGCCAAAAAAAAAAAAAAAATCCCTCCTAGGCCATCTGCAGGCGGTTGCTGATCACACTCTGAGCCCCACGCCACCCCAGATCTGCTTTCTGCTTCTCTGAATTTGCCTTTTCTGGACACACTGTATAACTGTGCTTTGAGCATATGTTTTTGTAGTCCATTCATGATGCAACAATATTTCTTCCCTTTTGCTTGCTCCACAATATTCCTTTGCATGGGTATACCAAATTTTGTTTATCTACTCACCAGTGGATGGGAATTTGAACTGTTTCCAGATTCTGGCTATTTGGCCAATGCTGCTACCAACATTCAGACACACATCTTGGGGTGGATACATGTTTTCTGTTCTCTTGAATAGAATCCCAGGCGTAGAATTGCTGGGTTGTGTGAAGGAATATTGACGGTCACTAAACACGAGGCTCCATCTGATTCAGGTGTGCAACGTCCCTGGAAAACTACCAAGCGATTTTTTAACTTTTTAAAAAATCCGCTGATGCTACTATTCATGAAAGGGATGGGATGGTCTAGTAAAACAACTGCTGTCATTTGATATACAAGCATTCTGAACAGAAAGCAGAGGGCAAATGCACCTAATCAGATCACTTACAACCAGGCTTATGATTGCGTATGCCTGCAAAAGGGAGCTAATGAAACTTTCTTCGTGAACCAAGATTTTCTGGGCATCTTTGTGTTAATACATGTGTAATTTGATTGACCATGGTTTCATGTTGCCTTTATGCCCGTGTGGAAAGGATGAGAAAATCCAGACAAGAGTTTGTAGTTGAACAAGAGCAAAACGGGACTGTCTCTGAGGCGGGGGTGAGCCCCTTACCTCTCCTCTCCTGGTCAGAGCATTTAGTCACATTGCTATATGATGCTCCCTAGGACTGGGGACTCTGGCGGCGGTTTGGGATGTACCCAAGGTTTTAGGGCTTAGAGCAGAACACAGTGGCAGCTGAAAAGACAGGGCGGAAGAGGCTCAGAGGAAGCGAGGCTGGGGTCTGTAAGGGGCTCAGGGCCTGAGACTAACAGGAGGCGGCGGAAGTGGCAGCCTGGCTATGGGGCGTCTATGGCCTCCCAAGAACTGTGCACCAGGAGCGTGCGTTGTGGGGATGCGGGGCGGGTTATGGAGCCCAGAAGACTGTCACCGTGGACAGCAGTAAAAGGTGGGAAGCTCAGGAGTAAGAGAACTGGGCAGCTGGTAACTTAGAGCCTTCCCCCCTCAGAGGAAGAATGAATAGTTTAAAGACAGCCTCCACACGGAGGGTGACAGACCCCTCCTCTCTGCGCAGGACGGCTAGGGGCAGGCACCCAGTGCCACAGGGATCCCAAAGTCACCGAGAAGACGGAGGGCGACAAGGCCAAGGAGGTGGGTGGGTGCCTGGGCAGCCTTGCTGGCCCTCCCCTCCCACACCCCGCCCTGAGCACGTCTCCAGGCCCGGTGGAAACCCGGGCGGCAGTGCGCGCTCGGGGACCTGCCAGCCGTGGGGACCCGCCAGCGTGTAGTCAGCCACTGGAAAGCGGGATTCTGCGCCCCCGTCCCCGTGCTGCGCTGTCCTGGCTATCTAGTCTGTTCCCGGCGCTCCGTTTTCGGCCTCCTTTTCGGTTAACTCCCGGGCTCCTCTCCGCCCCTCACGCCCCATCCGACTGCGCTCGAAGGCTTTGCCTCGGCGCTTCCTCCTTACCTTTCTTTTCTGCGGGTCCATCACTCCCTCTCCTCCTCCCCCAGTTTCGTCCCAGTCTCCCCACCCGCCCTTTTCACCTTTTACCATTTGCACTCCCACCTTACCTCCCCTCCTCTCTTTCTGCCACTAACCACTCGGGGAAACTTGTTTCAGCCTGGGGACCCCGCTCAGGCACCGTCTTTCCCGGCTCCGGGTGCGGAGAGCGCCCCGCCCAGTCCCTGGCGTGATTCCGAAGCCCCGGCCCCGCTGGCCCCTTCTACCTGCGACCGTGCGAGGGAGGGCAGGCTGCTGGCCCCGGCTCCCTCCCAGTAGCGGGTTCTCTGCGAGGGCTGAAGGGGAGCGCGGTGCGAGGACACGGGCACCCCATTAGGCCCTCCTTTCTGCCGAACCGCACGCTGCACAGGGCCGTGGCGGGTCTGCAGCGAAGGGGGGAGGCAACAAGTGACACTACCTGCGGGGTCACCGATACCCGGCTGGGGCAGGGCCACGGCACTCTTGTGGAGAGCGGTTCTAGACGGACCCTGGAGAAGCGTTCCCCTCTCCCCCCTCTCCGAGGGAGGCATTGCGGGCGGGGGCAGGAGAGCTTCGAGAGAATCGAGACTGGGCTCTTCCCAAGTCCGAAGTCTCCCTCCCGCCCCCTTCACCACCGAGCCACAAGCAGAGTTGGCAAGGGATGGGCAATCGGGGGGCTGGGACCTGGGGGATGGCAGGAGCCGCCAACGTGCAGAGATTTTTAGAAGATGTGGGGGATACAATGAGTGAGAAAGAATAGAATGGGCTCCCTCATTTTCGAAGGTTTCCCCTGGGGCGATGCCTTCCCCCAACCCACCATCCTGGCTGGCCAGGCGAGGCCCCAGCCTGACCAGCTGGAGCGGATTCGGAGAAGGAGGAAAATGGGGCTCCCGGCCCCTCCAGCTCTCCTCCGCCCGCCTTCCCTGATTGGCTGTGCATCCCCGGAGCCCAACTTCAGTCGCTCCAGACTCGGTCTGAACCCCTAGGGAGTCGGAGCGCAGCGACCCAGGGCGTAGGGTTGGTCGTGAATCCAGCGGTTGGCATCTCTAGGGCCCCCGGGGGTGGGGCGCGGACGCGGTTGGCCCCGCAGCCTCTGCGAGGCCCTTCTCGCAGCGTCTTGCAGCCTCGGCTCCTCTCCGCCCCCCGCCCTCTCCTTCCCTCCCAGTGGCGGCCTCCCTCCTCCCCCCTACCCCTCCCGCCTGCCCGCCTGCCACCTCCCCGCGGTTTCTCATTCCTGCCACTAGCGCGCTCAGCGGCTCATTCCGCGGCCGCCGCCAGCCGAGGGGAGCGTCGCCGGTCGGAGCAGATTTCGCGGGGGCCGCTCGCAGCCGCCGCTGACTTGTGAATGGGATCCGGACTGGGGCTGGGGCTGACACTGCTGCGCTCGCCCTGCGCCAGGGACAGCCGGCCCAGAGGTCGCGCCCACCCGCAAGGGCCCCAGGTGAGGCGCACCAGCAGTTCCTTGCTAGAGCCAGGTTGAGGCTTTGGGGAGTGTGGAAGAAGGATTTTCTGTGGAAGAGAATGTCCGGGTGGTGGTGGTTGGTGGTGGTGGTGGTATCTGACTTGAGAAGGCTACACTAATGCGAAGCAGAAAGGGAGGGGGAGAGGTTTAAAAATCAGAAAAGGAGAAGGGAGACGGCTGCGGACGCGGGCAGCGCAGAGGGCAGAGGCGCCAGATGTGCGCTCCTCCACTCTCCCCGGCTCCGGCCTCGGCTGGGGTCTGCGCCGTGCCCGCGGAAGCGGGATTTGTACCCGGTGGGGCAAGAGGCTAGAAAGCTGAGCTCAAGACGCCGACCGCCCCCGTGTCTCCGGGGAAAGTCGCCCCCGGCGCGGTGCCAACCCGCCCGCGCTGCGCCTCTCTCTTTCCGAAAGCGGCGACGTGACCCGCTCTCTGCGGGGTTCTTACCAGGTCCTCCCAGATCCCGGCCGAGCGCTCCCGGGAGCTTAGTCCAGACTGCCGGGGAAGCCCCGGAAAACGGAAGGAAGCAAGCTCGGGGAGGCGATTCCCCGCACTTCAATCGCGTGGGCTCGGGGCCGCCGGCTGCGGTGCGCGCTCCGGTCCCCACGCCGGGGCGGCCTTTCGGCAGCTCCCCCCACCCACCCCCAGCGCAGGGGTAGGTCCGCGAGCGGCTGAGACTCGGGCTTGGCTCTGTCTAGGGTTTGGCGAAGGCTGCCAGGGTCAACGTTAACTTTGCGAACCATATCTTCCCCAAACCTGTGCCGCCTTTCGGAGCGCGCCAAGCCTCTCGGGCTCCTGGCACGCACGGCCGCCCTCCCTGCGCTTTGCCCCGGAACGCGAGCCGGGAGGTGGGAAGCGCGGAGAAGCTGGCCGCATGGGGGAGGGCGGCGAGGAGAGGATCCTTCCCCCCACCCCTCCTCGGCCCAGCCCGGTGGATCTGTGGAAGGGCCCGCCTCGCGCTATGAAGCAAAGTGCCCGGAGAAAGTGGGGTCGGGGAGGCCTGCGGTCAGGCTGCCTGGCCCCTTTCTTGCCAAGGCCCTGCTTTCGCCAGGGGCCCCTCCACGCGCCTGTCTCTCTCGGGTGAAAGGTTTTGCAGATGCGAGAAGAAGCCCTGTTGCTTTTGCTGATAATACGGCAGGAATTTCATGGGCCATCACACTGCTATTAAGAAATTGCATCTTTTAATTATTGAATACCATCCCTGCATGACCACGGGTCGTCCCTAAGGGGTAGGAGTGGGAGGTGATGGCTGAAACCCTTCTGCAGGAAGGTGTAGATTGGCCGAAACTCATCTCCTTCTTCCCCCTAAAGAAATTCATTTAGTTCCAAAGGCTGTGAAATCTTGTTCTCTTCCTCAGATCCTTCCTATCTGTTTAGTACGAGGCAGTAAGTTTTCGGTTTAATCACCGGGAAACCACGGCGATTAAGCTGGCAGAGGATGGATCAATATCCCGATCCCTTGGGTACGGCGATGGTTTTGCGGGGTGTCTGGGTTTCCTGGGGATGGGGATGCATTCTCAGGAGCGGGGATCTTTAGCGTCGCATCAGCACATTTGGCAGGCTGGGTTCAGAGCGCTAGAGCCTAATGAGGAGGGGAGAGAAGAGGCTGACCTGCATTGCATTAATCCTGGAATTATTTCTCCTGCAAATACGGAGGTGCAGACCTCTGAGCACAGAAATGATCTCTGCTCAACCTCAGCTGCAGGAAGCCCCGTCTTCCTCCAGTAGGACAAAGGAATAAAAGTTAGGAAACAAAGGGACAGAGCGGTGGCCCAGCAAGAGGCACTCTGAGCTCCAGTCACTCAAGTTCCTTAAATGTAAGCTCTGATTCCAAGTTTTAGAGTTGGCTTAGAGGGCCCTGGAATTCGAACCTCTGTGCAAAACTGAATTCTGCTTTGTACAAAGGAATGTGAATACTTTCCAGTGCAAACCCAGCAAAGGCATTTGAGAGGTCAGGAAACTTTGCAGGAATGGAAATTATTTTCTTGCATCTTACTTTTGAGACACTGCATTAAGGTGTCTTGCGAGGGTGCTTTATTATCAATAATAATTATTACTATCATTTTAGTTTTTTCAGAATTTGCATAAACTGGTCACTTGATTACATTGCGTGAAAAAAAGAAACCACCCTTTTCACCCCTGGGGTAGAAGGATGAAGAAATACATTGCAAGGATTGAGGTGGATTAATCCAGTGAGGCCCAGGCATGTAGATTTATTCAAACTGCTGCTCATTGCTTACTAGAAAAAAATAGGCTTTGAAAACAGTTCTCATTGAAGGGGTGGACCATCTTGATAGCACCACAGAACTTTCATTATATTGGGCATTCTTATCAGAACACCAGACAGTAAAATTACTAGAAACCTAAATTCTATTTTCAATTAAGATGCAATCTTTTGTTAATTTGAAAATTAAGAAAAAAAAGTTATGCCTTTTTTTCTTTCTTGTCTTTTCTTTTCTTTCTTTCTTTCTTTTTTTTTTTTTTCACATAGAACTCAAGTTTTCCTGCTTGCAATGGTGGCTGTGGCTGTTGGACTGTTTATTGGGGGAGGGGGTTGGGCAGACTTGGATAGACATGCCATGATTTGGGGAAATGCGGATCAATTTCATGCTCTTTTAATGCACTTGTCTTCATAATTCATGGTTTTTCTTCTGCTTTGAATAGAATTACATGGCTGCTTTGTAAAGATTCTGGTTTGGGGATCCTCATATTGGAAACACCATGACTTTGACCTCATGGCCTGATTTACAATGACAAAGCTACCCTGTCCTGAGCATAGTGTGTTGTGTGAATGCCTGTGACTTAAATGAAGTTGGTAAACTGCGATTCATTATATTCGAATCTATTTTTTAAAACTATCTAAACAATATCTGAAAATATTTTAGTCTTCCTTCATTTTCCATCCATTTATGTAGGGAAATGTTCAAGAAGCTTAATAATTTCATAAGCGTTTGCTTTTAAAACTGATTTTTGTCTTCAATCAGAAGCATACTTAATTGTTCCATAATAATGATAAAACAGTGTTCTTTAGAGTTTGGATATAGGTAGCAAACCTTTATTTCTTGAACTGTCAAATTTGCAGAATCACTATGAATTTCCAAGTTTTCGTTTCTTTCCTAGAATATTTGAGCACTGTGTAAATGCAGTAGCCAATGATGTAAGGGATTCAAATATCTCTGGGATGATTTTCTTCCTTAGAAATTGGCTGCTGCTTCATGAAAAGTTACCAAATTTCTTAAGAATCCACATCCTGCATTTACCCAGAATTTTGAGTTGGCACACTTACCAATTCAAAGTTACTACCTGTGAATATATAATGCTGTTTGGTCTGTAGACATTTGCTATGCAGAGAAACACATCAACAGGTCTGTTCAAAAGAAAAATTAAGAAAGCTGAAGAAATCGTAGTGCGTAAGTAGGAGTAGGAATGAACTTTTCCATCAGAATTGCTGTGATGGCCATCCACAGCCTCCTCTATGAGCAGGGAGGGCTAAAGAAAACACTTGAGGAGCATAATTAGACATCTTTCTGCTATAATTTTACCCTGACATTGAAAGCCTTGTACATCTCTGGAAATGGACTCCCTCGCGGAAGATTGCACTTCTGGCCACTAGAGGGCAATGGCGCCCTTCTCCAACTTTCTGCATGGTCCCATCTGCTTTTGAGGGCGTCATGAAAAGCGGTTTTGTTCCTACCAGCCTTGTCCGCCCCTCTCAGGAGAGACGAATTCAATCTAGCTGTGGTTCAGGCTACTGCTCGAGCAGTTTGTCAGGATTAGCATCTTTCTAGTGGGTAGATCCCGTTACCTGCAGGCTCTTCCTCCCACCTCTGGTTTACTAGAAAGTTGGGAAATCTGGTAATTTGAGATTGTCTGAGCAGAAGGCTGGGTGGGGGCGGGGTTCAGAATAACAAAGTCAGCTCTCATTCAGATGGTGATCTGGGAAGATTTTCTGGATTTTTTTTTTTTTTTCTGGCAGAAAGAGCATCGTTTCTGACTCTGCAGGATAGGGAATGGAATGGATAAAACAGAGAAATATTAGCGAGACTTCTGTAATGTCACTGCCTGTTCTTCCAAAGAGGTTTTAAAGATGTCTCCAAGACATTTCTAGTTTGGAAAAAAAGAATAGCAGTTTGATCTCCAGTAAACACTTTGGGTCATAGCGTTTTAACATAACGTAACAGTCCGTGCTTTTACTATTACCTTGAAACATTCTTGGCATTTCTGTACCAAAGCCAACTTTGCCAGAGTGAAATTTAATTCAAGTTTGGGCCTCATGCACTGGAGTTTAATCATTTGATTTTCTTTTCTTCCTCAGTGATATGGAAATTACAGCTTATGATTCAATGGCATATTTCAGGATGCACAAATTTATATTCGTTACTATTTGATAGTGTCATTATGAAAGTTCATAAGGAGAATGACAAAAAAAACCCCTAATACTATATTATAATTACGAGAAAAGCTCTATTTAAAAAATAAGTCCTGTCTTAAGTGGATACTTATTTGCATTTTTTTTTAACTGAGTACAATCGCCTCCCTGGTGAACCAGTAGCAGAGTTCTTTGCAGCTCTGAGCTGTGTTGGAATTTGGAGACAGTAGCTGAAGAAAGAATCAATGCAAATGGATTGTGGGAGGGAGTATTAAGTAACTCAGTGGAAAGTAAGACAAAGTGTTTTGTAAATTGATGCTCACTCACTACTGGACAGTTTATTAACTTAAAAAAAAAAAAGAAGGCAATTTTAAATCCCAAGGGCTTGTGAAGGATGCACGCTTGTTAGAACTGGAGGCAAAAGGCAAAATTTCCTTGTTATTTGGTTTTATTAGTCCTAAGACAGTTGCGGAGTGGTGGGATTCTTATCGAGATCAAGCACGGTTCTTATAGTTTGTAGGATCAAAGTTTCTGTTCAAGGTAAGGATCTAATACATCAGGATATTAAGTGAGATAGGAATGTGAGAGAGAAGAGAAGAAAAGAGGAAAGAAACTAAAAGTAGATACTAAGGGTGCTATTTGTCATGAAGGTCAATTACAGCTTCCTCTCCCTTTCTTTTTCTCCCTCTCTCCCTCCCTGTCTTTCTCTCCATCTTCATTTAGGCCATTTGAAGTGTTGAATCTAGGAAACTGGTATAAACAGCTTCCCAGGCTGCGGTAAACAGCGGCCAGGCTTTCATGCTCTGCCTTCTGGCACCCAGTACTCCTCAAACATTATTTGTGAATGAGCAGGGCTCTGTTCTTAAATTATCCTGGTTGCTGCAGGTGAAGAAAAGCCTTGATCTCCTCTGTCCTGCCCCCTTATTTGCCAGAAATGCACCTGACACGATTCCCTGTAGTGGAATGACCTTCACAAATCAAGGAGACCCCTCCACATTACTGGAGAAAACGGCTTCCAGCCCTTGCAAGAATGGCAGGGGAGGCTTCTCCCTGTTCTTAGCTATAAGACACGCAGAGATCTCATTTCAGCCTCCACTAGGCTCCATCAGTGAGGGCACAAAGTAGGAATTCAGGGTAGAGTCTCTGCTATCCATACTATTTCATCCTTCCCAGCAAGACCAAGAGTGAAGGAAGCAAGGATGGTGAAAACAAATCAGATGATTATGTATCCACTTGCCTTGGCTGTTTGGGGGTGTTTGCCTGTGAACACATCCTGGAATAGTCAGGCTTATTTCCATCATCCCCAAGGCTTGGACCAGTTATTCAAACTTGGAGGCGGTGTTGTCCAGCAGCAAAGCCAAAGATGAGGCTGACAGGCATGAGGCCAAGACACACAAGCACAGAGTTGGGTGTGGTCTTCATTGACAATTTTGATTTTTGCTCATCATAGATTTCCCCCTCCTACTAGCCTGGAATTTTAAAACAATGCATTAAAATATTATTTCTCTCAATTGCTGAGTTTGGGGAATTATCTCATATTTTGCAAGCAAGGAGATTGCGTTACTTGCCCCACAGCAGTTTAAAAGCTTTCTGCATTCCAGCTCTGTACAAAGTCTGTGACCAAGGAAAAGCTACTCAACCTCTTCAAGCCTCAGATGTCACCTTTGTAACAAGGTACCTAATAATAATGATGGTGTCCTAGGATCTTATCATCTTGCAGGAGAATTTAGTGCAAGGCCCCACTCATAATGAACACTCCTATGAGGGTGGGGGACCCTCATCCTCTCTACTACAGGCTTGGGATTCATTTTCCTAAACTAATGGTGACAGGTAGCAGAACTTCCTTATAATTCTTAGGCCAGTAATTCTGCACTGAACATTTGCTTTAGATGGAGGCCTCTCCCAGTTAGTGCTGAATTGTTTATTAGTACCTGCCTTTTTTGAATGATTTCATGAGTTTAAGGGATCCATCCCTCTTCCATTTCAAATATTCAAGAGGCAGTCAAGATTTTAGATTTTAGAGATAAATACTGCTTTTGGAAAGTGCCTGCCTCCTTCTTACTTTTGCATTCCCCCCCTCTCTTCATTTCACATGTGGGTTGCTGTGATAAGTTACCCTGAAGTAATATCTTACTGGGAAAGTTTGCTAAGCATGCCGCGTTGAGATATTCATCACGGGTTGGCTTTCGTTTAAAGGGGGCTCATTACTATTCCAGACTGGCTCAAAAGATAATTAGTCTCTTGATAAATCATCTCAATTTCAAGACTATTCCTGTTTATTTTTCAGGTAGCTGCAGTTTGGGATTTTAAGGGGTTTGAGCAGTAATGATTTTAACTCGTGCTAAGACCACAGCAAGAGAAGCCCCCTGTCCTGCCTTGGGTGGGCTCTGTCTTCCACAGGCCCAGGCAAAAGCACAGAGATGTGGCGTCCTGTTAAAAATAATGAGAGCTCTCACCCTGTCACGGCCCTTAATGGTTTTCCAACTGTTTTCACACCCAATATCACAGCCCGGGCTGGGCTTTCCAAGGCTCCAGGACCTTCTCTGTTGTCCTGCTGTTTCCCATCTGTGCAGGTGTCATCTGCTTCTGCCCCTCTGTCTATACCTTGCAATGAATGGGGAAATCTGCTTGGATTTGCGCAGAAAGGGAAGGGGAGAGCTAGCACCGACCTTTTGACATCCTACTGTGCGCCGGGCGTGCCACCTGATACCTCCATATCTCCTGTATTCTCCCAGGAGGGAGTTACTGTACTCTTCACTTTACACGTGGTGGTAATGACTGCCAAGGAGGACTCCTTAGCTCCTGAGGCTGGGTTTCCAGACATGCTCTGACTCCAGACACTCAGAACTTTCCCCTGTTTGATGCACGTCTGAGAGCTGCGCCTCCTTACTCTGCACAGAGGAGCTGGTCTGAGGGCTCCACTGTGTCCCTATCATGTCCCAAGTCTTATCCATAAAAAGGGGCTGTGAGAGCCTCTCCTCTAAGTCCCCTCTCAGCAGGTTTTTGTTTTGCCAATAATCCTACAGCTTCTTAAGTGTCCTGATGACAGCCTGCTAACTACCTCTCAGGGAAGCCGTGAGGCGAACAGGTGATTCATTAACTCTGTTCATTAAAATGGAGCATTTTAATGAAGGAGGAGCAAGAGTACACTTTTTTTTTTCCAGAGACTGTGTCTTACTATGTCACCCTGGGTAGAGCACCATTGCATCACAGCTCACAGCAACCTCGAACTCTTGGGCTTAAGCGATTCTCTTGCCTCAGCCTCCCAAGTACCTGGGACTACAGGTGTGCACCATCACACCTGTTTAATTTTTTATTTTGACTTTCTTACAGACAGGGTCTTACTTGTTGCCCAGGTTGGTCTCAAACTCTTGGTGTCAAACCATTCTCCTGCCTCATTCACCCAAAGTGCTGGGGTTATAGGCTTGAACCACCATGCTCAGGCCTAATTTCTTTTTAAACCTACCATTTATTCAGATATTTGTAATACACAAGCTACACCCTATTATGTTTGGGGGCATTTAAGTCATGAGACCTGTTTATGAGGCTTTATATGAATCTCCTTTTGGGAAGTTCATGGTCAGTCTAGTGTTATTTGATACACTGTCTGCTAATATTTTGCAAAAGGTACCATTTAGCCTTGGCCTTCAGCTCTGTCTTACTTCATAGTTACCTCCTATTAATATCTCCGTGCCAAGATCCCATAGAGATCCCAGGAAGAATGGTGTCCTTGTCTTGCTGTCCTCCGGGCTCCACAGGACCCTCTGGCAGGGTAAAGTTTGACATTCATTTCAAGTTCATTTCTTTATCATTAAAGTAAGGAAGGTCCTGGGTTGGGGACACAGAAATGGTCAAATCACAAGAGCCTTCCTTCAGAGATCTGACGATATTAACAGTGCAGAAAATACCAGGTCTCTCCATGAAAACTGGGGCTGTGTATGGGGTTTGCTACAGAGGAAGCAATTAGACTGGGCCATAGGAAGGACCAGTCACACCCAGTTCAGTGACCAAAGATGGTTTGGGGAAAGAATAACAGAATCCATGGATGGTGCCTGTGGCTCGAAGGGGTAGGGCACTGGCCCCATATGCCAGAGGTGGTGTGTTCAAACCCATCCTTGGTCAAAAAAAAAAAGAAGAGAAAAGAATAACAGATCCCCCTCCTGCATGGGACAGAGAGACCCCAGAGGGCACGTAGACCAGCAGACTTTGCCACCAGGTGCTTGAATCATTGCCATCACATGCTGAGCTGGTTGTGACATCACTCGTGATACAGAATTCATTACTTCCTTATGTGAGTTATTGGGATGCTGAGACCCTTTACTGTTCACGCTTCCTTATTTCGGCCCAAAGTGTCTCCCCGAAACGTATGTTCTTTGATTACAGCCTCCGATGCCATACGGAATAGATCCAATTCTCCTTTGACATTGCATTTGTTCACTGTTTAAATTGTCGTCCCGGATGCCTTCTCTCTGGTGTTCACATCTCTAGATTAAATGCCCCATTCCTTTTTTTTTTCTCCAGCAGTTTTAAGAGGAAGGAACTGAAGTCTAGGCTGTAGGCAGCTAGACTCTCCGGTTATCAAGTCCCTGCGACACACTCCTTTTATTGCAGCCCGAGGCTCCATTACATTAGCTTTTATTGCCAGCCACATCACCCAGAGGACTTAGGCTCCACGGTTTATTTGTTTATTTGTTTTCTCTTACGTGCTGCTGCTCAGTCACATTTCCCCACCTGTCCCTGTGCACACATGACAAGTCACCTTTAGTGGTGTGAACACAGCTCCAGAGTGAGGCTGCCCTGCTTTAGAGCTTGGCCCTAACACTGACCAGCTGTGCAAGTCTCTTTATCCGTTTTTCCATTTCTCTATCACACTGAGGTCAAAATGTATATCTGTATCTTGCCTTACAGGATAGCTCTGACATTAAATGACATAAATATGTAAAACTGCTTAAAACAGTGCATGAAATAACTGTGCATTATAGCAGCGTAATAACATGCTGTTATCATGACCGTTATATTTCATTTTGTTCGGTTCTGTCCATTGATTGAGTCTTTTGTTAAAATTTCAATATTTGGTCTGTTATTCAGCATCTCCCTCCTCCCTCTTGGTCTCGTGCTAAGGGTTGGTTTGCTCCATCACCAAACTCGTTTGGTAAAACAGAACAAAGACACATCAGATGGAAGCAGGAACAGGGTCTCCTGGTCAACTACATGAGCTACCTCTATTGGAGCAATTCCACCCTCAGGAAGACAACATTTTTCTTACTCATCCTATGTAGTGCATATCTGCTATTTCATTTTCTTGTTTGTTTGGCTTCATGGCCTTAGAGCCAACTTCTGTGTTTAGATTATAATCCCTATAAGGTTTTCTATAGAAATAAGGGCCTTCCTTTACTATGGGATTAGAGAACTGCTTGCCTAATTTCCCTGGAAGCCTGGAAGTGCAGCACCCAGTTCCCAGTGTTTTAAATTTGGATTCATTATCTTCCACATATGGTGTGTACACACACATGTGATCATTGACCATGGAGGAGTCATTTTGATTATTGCAGCGGTGGCTGTACAGCACCAGATTTCCTGGGATCACAAGGTAGAGGAGTAACTTGCAGTCACCCATGTCCTTGGGGGCAACCATGGTGCCTTCACCCTCCTGGTTCCAAGGCATGGTTCTGACTATGGCACTTTCCTCAGGCTCCTGGCAGTTTTCTAAACCTGCTTCTCCAGTCTTCTTGCAACACCTGTGCTACCTAGAATCTGCTTCTGTTGTTGCCAACTGAGAACCCAAAATGGTTTATTTCCCAGCATATCCTTGTAAGACTGCTGTGAGGAGCCAGGTCTGCTGCATTGCTAGGTGAGGTATCCGCTTTCGAGTTCTTCTCTAACTGAATAGAGTGTTGATTGTTGGGTAGATTGTGAGACTGGAGCAGAGAGCTTTTATTAGACATTGATTGGTTTAATTTAGGTTGAGCAAGAAGTGGGTATCCAGACCTGGGTCCAAGCCTAATGCTATAGCTCACTGAATGAAGTGACATTTCCAGGGGCAGCAATGGCAGGAAGTGTAACATTTAGGCATGTGAATGGCACGTGGTCTCTTGCACAGGACACAGCAGTTGGTGTGGGAAAGTTATCCATGGACACCAGCCATAGATCCAAGGCAGAAATCCCCCAAATTGGAATATAGATGAACTTTCAGCATTGATGGGTGAATACAAGAGGCTCCTTAAAAGAATGGCAAATGGCCCCAAGTCCTGTGTCACTTCTAGAAGGGACAGTCTGCACACTCTCTAGCCAGTGAGGTCTCCGTGTTGGCCCAAGTATTGGGCCAACAGACAAAAGCTATGGTGCATGCAGATAGGTGAATTTGGGCAACAGGGACATACACAGTTTATGCAGATAAAACCTGTCTCTGGAGCTGATCCCATGCATCATACCATCCCAAGATAGTTTTCTTGACCAATCCTTAAAATGAACCCATATCACCCTTGCTGGGAGTAAAATTTTCAGGGGGTCCCAGGTCCTCAGAACTTCTGGGACTGTTTGATGGTAGTTGAACCATATAAGGGCTTTGATTTTGTGACGGATAGAACTCCTTGCCCAAACTGGACCTCTTTGTCACCAAACTTCACAGGAGTCTTAGAGCCAAGCATTTCAATTTCTAGGTGAAACTCTCTGCCTGGTCACCATGGACACAGATCCAAATTACCAACCAAAGATGACTAACTAAATACAGGTGAGGCTGTCCGGGCATCTTAAGATAACATCAGTAGTTAGTAACTTTTGTTTGTCTATTTATTAAAGGTGCATATTTAAAAGTTTTTTTTTATTATTGTTGGGGATTCATTGAGGGTACAAGAAACCATGTTACACTGGTTGCATTTGTTGGGTAAAGTCCCTCTTACAATCGTGTTTTGCCCCCAAAAGGTGTGGCACACGCCAAGACCCCAAGACCCCACCCCCCTCGCTCCTTCCCTCTCTCTGCCCTTCCTTTCCCCACCCCTCCCTCATTCTTTCTCTCTCTGCTCTCCCCTTCCCTCACCCCCATCGTGTCAACAATTGTCATTAATTGTCCTCATATCAAACTTGAACACATGGGGTTCACGCTTCTCCATTCTTGAGATGCTTTACTAAGAATAATGTGTTCCACTTCCATCCAGGTTAATACAAAGGCTGTAGAGTCTCCATTTTTTTAATGGCTGAATAGTATTCCATAGTGTACATATACCATAGCTTGTTAATTAATTCCTGGGTTGGTGGGCATGTAAGTTGTTTCCACATTTTGGCGATTGTAAATTGAGCTGCAATAAACAGTCTAGTGCAAGTGTCCTTATGATAAAAGGATTTTTTTGCTTCTGGGTAGATGCCTAGTAATGGGATTGCAGGATCTAATGGGAGGTCTAGCTTGAGTTCTTTGAGAGTTCTCTATACTTCCTTCCAATTCTTTATCGTTCGAGTGAAGGCTACAACCCATTTATTGCACAGGTAGACGGGGAAAGGGGAGAGGGAGAGAAGGGGAAGGAGAGGGTCGGGGGAGATAGGACAAAGGATGAGATCACACTTGTGGTACATATTTGAAGAGTCAGAAGTAAACTTCTAAATACGGATCAAAAATGTTTTCACATAGTAAATGAGAAAATCTCATGAATGTTATGTCAATCAGGTTGATAAAAATATCTCAGATTGTATGTGAAGGCCGCACACTGTACCCCATGATTGAACTAATGTACACAGCTATGATTCAATAAAAAAAAATAATAATAAAAATAAATCCCATTTTGCTCTATCTGGGACATCACTGCACTTTGCTGAGATCTTTCTAAATCCCTATCTTGTCATCCAACATAGCCACTAACCCTCTCAGCAAATTTGATCAGTATATTCTGTGAACCCATATATGTCATTAATAAAAATGTTTACTGGGAAAAAAAAAAGTTTTAAAAAACATTTCCTCGACAATAGCAGAAAAATTATATTTAAGTTCCAAAGCCAAATTGAAAATCTGGGTTCATTTATACAAACATTTCGATTCACAGCATTTTGCTGTGAAATAGTTCAGTTCTAAAAGAGAGACTGATCTTGAGATACCTTATTTCACTCTATGCTGTGTATATGGATACGCGTATAGGGTAAGATACAGGTTTCATTTTTATTATTTTGGGGAACCTTAAGAGTATTATATAAATGAAGCATCACCATTCATAGTATTATCTTGGAGTAAAAATTGCAATTTGGCAGTTAGAGCTGGGCAGGCTCGCCTTCCAAGTCATGCATTGGTGATTCTTGTGTTTTATTCATTACCCTTCTTCCTGCAAACATCGCAGAGAATCCTCAGCTTCAGCAAATCTCAGGAGTGCATTTGGGAGCATTAGTCAGGAGACTAATGCAGCCTGAGAAAGCCCCATCTTTGAAGTGAGGGATGGATTCGATCATGCAGTATCATCTCGGGGGCCCCCACCCCAACCCCTCACTCCCACGTGCCCTGTAGTACAAGCCAGAGTGCAAACTCGTTTTCACTTACACAGAGGCATGCCTTGTGTCCTTGTCTTACTGAGTGCATGACTTCTGTCTCATTTCTCACAAATGGAGAAAGATCACCTGTCAGCAAGTCCGTGGCCAATTGCTGACAAAGTCTCCCTAATAGGCTGCCCCATGATTCCCTCCCTCTAGGCAGATCAGCTACTGCAGCGCTGGTGCGTTGCTGATAAATAGCTGTGTGGCCTTGGGAAAGCCAATTAACCTCAGTTTCCTCATCTGTAAAGTGGCCTTTTGGATCCTTTCCAGCTCTAAAATTGTCTGGCTCTCAGATTTTCTTCCACAAAGCACTTGGCATGATGTGTTCCGACCACTGCACCTCAGCATTCAGGAGGAGAAGCCAGGCAGACAGGCACACCTGGGTATGAATGCATAGACTGTGTCTGCCCAGGGGGTGTACGTGCCCATGGGTGGTACTGGGCATCACTTGGAAACCTTTGGTAAGGAGTACTTCACGTACTACGTTTGGGACTTGAGACTTTATTCTCTGGGTCCTAGGGCACTTTTGAAGGGTTTGGACCACGACAGTCATATGTCCAAAGCTTTATTAAATGATTTCTGGACAACACTGAGAAAAACTGATAGAAAAGAGACAGAAATTCTAAACAGAGAAACCAGCTGGGAGGGTGTTTATGGTAGAGGCGATGGAGCCAGCACTAGGGTGGACGCGTTATTAAAATAACTGAAGTACATTGAGCATCTCCTGTATATACACGCCACGCTCAGCACTTTCCATGAATTATCCGAGTCCATCTCCAGTACCACCTCAGTGTGGTAGAAGCTCTAATTAGTCCCATTTATAAAATAAAGAAAGCAAGACAAAGGATAGCTGGGCCCAGTGTCATGCAGTTAATAAGTGACTGAGCAGAGATATGAACAAAGAAATCACTTTTTCTTTACTTCTCTGTTCCAGGGAGACAGACTTAAGATACTTCTAGGATGAGTTAATGAGAGTTAGTACTAGTCATTGTTCATGGAAACGTATGAAGTGCTTGCTGAGTGCCCAGGGCAGGGCCTTATCTACATTCTCTCATTTCATCTTTCCAATGCCATGAATATTCAGTAGGAACCTGAGATTGCAGGGTGGATACGATTGCCAGAATTCAGGTTCTGAAAGATCCAGAAAACTTCTCTTGTGACTTTCTAAGGCGTCCCAGATTGACAGATTCTTGGCATTCTTCCCACCCAGAATTATGTCAAGATGCCACAGAGTGTTATGTTTTTCTATGATGTGCTCATGAAACTTAAATATTTAAAAAGCTGTGATAGGCTGAAAGAAGTTGGGTTTCCGAGATCCATGTTCTCTCCCGGGATGTTGGCTCCTGTTCAGCTCTGGCAAAGATGAAGAGAAGATGCCACCAAAAGTGTCACCATCAGAAACTTATCATTAGGGCTAATAGAAAGAAGATGCATATATTTGGGTTTTGTTTTTTTTTTCCCCCACCAAGAGATACTTTCTACTTTCTGTCACGCCACATCAACAGCTTGTACAACACATGCAAAGGATGGGAGGAGACAGTCACATTCCAGCTGCTGTGATGCATTTTCATGAGGGTCAAGGTTTCTAAGAGATAAAAGAGTAATCTGCACTGGTTTTTAGGAAGATTTCAAGAGATATCTAATTTGGCTCTCCAAGCAAACGTCAACACGGCAAAATTATGTTCTGCGAAACAAAAGTATCTGTGTTTTGCATTTCTTTATCTGTTCCATTACTTAATACTCATATGAACTAGTAGTAGATGTACAATTACATGCCCACATGAGAGAAAAACACAATTATATTGTTGGAGCATTTTCATGTGTAGACCACTGGATTTATCCTATTACTCACTGCTTCTTTTTAAACCAACTCACTGTGGACAAGAAAGAACTCACTTCTCTTGTTTGGACTGAGGTTTCCTGTTTTTTATTTTTTTATTTTTATTTTTTAAATAGAATAAGAGGATTAGAATGGAAACTTGCTTCTCCACAGGAAGGATCAGGAAGAAAAGCTGAGCTCTGCTTAAGAAGTCCAAGAAGAAGTTCCGGTCACCCAGCTTGACCCAGAGAACACATGTATTATTCTCTTAACCCAGCTCCTGGGGTTCAAGTTTTTATTCAGACAATGAAAATCAAATTAATGGTAGGCTCTCGGGAACTCAGAACTTAGTTCTTTCTCAGTTCTGGCAAAGAGTCCCCAGAACCTGTCCTCCAACTCAATTTAAATGAATAGTTGGGAAAACAAAGCAATTGAGAAAAGGTTTGTGGGTAAGAATGTGAATTGATTAAACTCAGGGAAATAGCCTCACTCTTCAAGAATTGCCTGCCTTTGCTTAGTGTTGAGATTATTGATACTATCTCTAGTATTGTGTCCCCTGTTTTTCCATTTGCATGGGAAACAATTCGATTAAAATGTTTTTCTGAAGACAGTGTGCTTCTGAGAAAGTGACATCGATCTTATCTGCTTGGCCCACTGAGCGAGCTTCCCCATGCAGGGCTGATCGGGCTGCAAAGCAGAGCAATCTTGAGAACAGTAACTCTACCTGCATTGTCTCACCTCCTCTCAAGGCTCAGCTGGGTTTACTGTAAGGCAATATTGAGGATGCCATTCACATGCTCTCTAATGTGAGAAATGGAGCCAGTGCGACTTTAATTTTCATATCAAATTGAACAAGAAATGAGTTTGTCATAAATAATCATGTCGACTGCAGAGGTGTCAGGTTGGCTATCTAGGGAGATGTGACTGTAGCCCTGCGAGGTGCTCTCTTGTGGCGGGAATTGTGTTGATGGAGGTCATCCCCTGTGCTGGACCCAATCTCACCCCCGGGGGACACTCTTAGGGACTTTGGTGGCAGTGGGCTTGTCCTGGCTGGGAACATTTCCTGGTCTTGTCCTATATCCTGTTCAGCCTCTACCTAGTTTTCAGTACTCTGCTGGGCCACTCACAAGCAAAAAAAGAAGAAAAAAAGCCTTTTTATATAACTAGTTCAACCATTATGAAAGTTATGCTTTACCTTAAACAAAGAAATCTTGATTTGATATTGTGATGCAAAATGGGCCTTGAAATCCAGTTGTGTGTGGATTTGGAGAAGAACTAAAAAGACATCTGATACTTATTATATTGAACATGCAGGAACTGATATTAATAGTGTTAGTTATCTGTAAGGCAAGAATATTTTTGGGTTCATTATTTTACAGGTTAATGTTTGATTATACTGTATTTCCCCCAAATGCTTAATTCTTACGGGATCCAGGGCACACATCTGAGTTGAGAAAGGGAACTTATACTCTTCTTTATATTTTGGGGTGTTTCTTTTGAATCCGTGGGGCATGGAGCAATTTGCACCATCCATCCTCTTGATACTCTGTTCAGCCTTCACAACAATAATAGTAAAATAGGTACCTTTCCTGGACAATCTTGGTAGGTGCTTTGCACTCATTGTCTTATTCAGTTTCCACAACAGCCATAAAAGTATGATCTCAGTAGAGGAAGGTGACTAAAAGCCCAAGCATCAAGGGGGTTTAGATAAAGAGGTTCAGATTCCACTGCCCCCAATTTTTAGTTGTGTGTATATCGCCTGCTTCTTAATTTTGCTTTGGTTTCCTCATCTGTACCATTGGGAGGATGATGGCACCTACAAAAAGCCATGTACACAGTGAGGACTTAATAAATGTTAGCTATAACCCTGCATATTAGAAGCATGTGAGTATTTCTGATCTATAGACAGGAGGTGGAGATTCAGTTAGTTTATTCATCTTTCTCTAGAGTAATATGGCCAGTGAGTCACCATATATGATCTATACCCAAGTTCAATGACTCAAAACCCACTAGGTCCTTTCTGTGCCCTTTGCTAAGGTTGACAAGGCAATTACCTGTCTTTCCCCTGCCAAACTCTCATCTAGATTTAAGGAGGAGAATGTTTCCATTGCTTATGGAGGTTTCATGCTTTACTTTTGAAAGAAATTCATATAAATAATGCTTTTTTTCCCAGTATGAATCATATTTGCATAGCTCTGAGGATAGGAACTCAATTTTTTTCTACCACATCCTTTGTTTTGAGTTTTTTATATATTTGTACTAGGAATTTCAGGATGCCTCCTTAACCCAGTGCAGTCTGATAAAAATACAAAAGCCAAAAAAATGTGAATAAAAAAAGGGAAATAGGTGACATTCGTTTTAAAATATATGTAAGCCAGCTTGGTGCTCATGGCACAGTGGTTGTGGCACTGGCCACATGCATCGAGGTGGGCAACAAAGACAACTGCAACAAAAAAATAGTTGGGCATTGTAGTGGGCACCTGTAGGCACAGGTACTTGGAGGCTGAGGCAAGAGAATTGTTTAAGCCCAAGAGTTGGAGGTTGCTGTGAGCTGGGATGCCACAGTACTCTACCGAGGGTGACATAGCGAGACTCTGTCTCAAAAAAGAAAAAAAATATATATATATATATAAGCCAATGTCTCAAAAATATTATAACATAATACAACATTTTATAACATAATTATCAATGATTAGTTTATAATCATTGTAAAATTATTAATGTGATATTTCATATAATTTTATAGTACTATATCTTCCAAATATGGAGTATATTTGGAGTGTGTTTTATGCTTTTATAACACATCCCGTCTGGGGCTGGGCACATCGTCAGCGTTTAGTAGCTGCATGCAGCTCATGGATACTGTACAGATGATATTGGCTTTAAGTTTTCAAGGAGCAATTTGTACCACTTTTAAAACAACTACTATTGGTGAGGGAGATACTCTGCTAGGCAAAGTGTCATGTTATCTTATTTTGTAGTCAAAATGACTCTGTACTTCCACCCTTATTTTTTCAGATAGGGAAAAATAAGACTCAGATTATGAAACATGCCTATAAGCTAGTAAGATGCAGAACTTGAATGTAGATGTTTTTATCACTCGGTCCAGGCCTTCTTTGTACACTGTAACCCCCTAATGGTCGTGCTGACGAGATGACAGCAATGATAATGAAACAGCAGTAATAACATTAATGTAACAATTATTTTAACACCTGCCATTAGGGGACTTACAACACTTTCTCTTACATTGTCTCCTACTGATGTGTTTATTTATATATCATACACAATCTTCTAAAACATGTACTTATAGATGAAATGAGCTCCTAATGGGTTGCAAGGTCTAAAGCTAAGGAAGAATATGTGATAACTCAATAAAAAAAAGCTTTTTTCAAGCAGCGCCTATGGCTCAGTGGGTAGGGTGCCAGCCCCATATACCGAGGGTGGTGGGTTCTAACTCGCCCTTGCCAAACTGCACTAAAAAAGGTAGCCGGGTGTTGTGGTGGGTGACTTGTAGTCCCAGCTACTTGGGAGGCTGAGACAATAGAATCGCCTAACCCAGGAGTTGGAGGTTGCTGTGAGTGAGACTCTGTCTCTAAAAATAAAAAAAAGTTGTTTTCAAGACTGAGTTTATCAAAGAAGTCAGATTCATGTCAAGGTTGGAGACAGTTTCAATGGCATACAAGAAATCAGAGCACTGGGGAGGTGTGAGTGATGCCTGGGCCACTTCAGGTATGACATGGTTTGGTTCTTTGGCACCTCCAAATCTCATGTGGAAATTTGATCCCCAGTGTTGGACGTGGGGCCTGCGGGGAGGTGTTTGGGTCATGGGATTAGGTCTCTCATGGATGGTTTGGTGCCCTCCTGGAATAAGGAGGTGAGTTCTCACTTTGTTGGTTCAGATGAGAGATGGCTGGTTAGAAGAGCCTGGTGCCCCCTCTCCCCTCTCTTGCTCCTTCTCTTACCACGTTTTGCACCTGTTCCTCATTTACCTCTACCTTGACTGGGAGCTCCTGAAGCCCTCACCAGATACTGGCTCCATACTGCTTGTGCAGCATTTAGAAGCATGAGCTAGCTAAGCCTCCTTTCTTTACAAATTATCCAAATTCCTTTATATTGAACCAAAGTGGAGGGAGGCATATGTGTGGATGAGCATGTGCAGACCCTGGGTGGAGGAAGATGATGAGGGGCACAGAGAGGTGGGCTCTGGCTGCATGTCAGACCCAGCACATCTAAGCCGTGGCTGATTCAGGAACTTTCTATGCCTTTATGCTCCTTTGCTGGTCTCATGAGTCTCTGCCCCTAGAATGTACCTAACAGGAGGATCCATGGAGGGGTAAGGTGGAGATCAGTTATTTCCTACCTATAACCAAGGATAATCATTGCTTTTGGAGGTGTGGGTGAGCTGTCATTGACACAGCTTCAAACTCTGGGATATGACCTTAAAATGTGACCTTCTGTGACCTAAATGAAAGTTTTCCCATTGCTTTTCATATTTAAAAACAGAAATAGGGGAGGGGCATGAAAAGAGAAAAACCATATTTCTTTTATCTATCTTTCTGCCTTCTGTGCTCACTCGAGCATTTTATGGCAATTCAGTAGAACCTCCTTACTTGACCACCTCCTACATTGACCACCTCCTACACTGACCAATTAAGTTGACCTAATTTTCATAGACTGGACATGCACCACATGTACATATCAGTACAGTAGGCCCAGGCCCTTATGTTGACCAGCTTTTTATAGCCCCTTGGGTGGTCAACTTACAGAGTTTCTACTGTATTATGATTCACAGGAGTCTTATGGTCTTATATTCTAAGACCAACAAATAAAAGAATGGATGAATTATAGACACACTAATAAATAATTATAGAACATGCAGGCATGTATTAACCAAATTAAAATTCCTGAGGTATCACCAAATAAAATATTTTATATTCAGTGCTTTACATCTCTGTACGAAAATTGGTATTTATGTCACAATTCAGTTAGCAACTGTTGAGCACCTATTGTGTGTGGTGTCCTATCCTAAAGGGGTTTGGTACATAAAAGCTACAAAGGACATGTCCCACCGTCTATGTTTATAGAAAAATAATTAATTTCCTACTACAAAATCCAATATGTAGATATATAACAGAAAAACACTGAAACTGAATACATTAGGCAAGGTATTCTGGCTTTCCACTACTATCTACCAATCTACCCAAAACAAATGCAGCCATTTACTTGTCTAGGATTCTACAATTAAGGCATAGTTCAGTGGGGATAGCTCATGTCAGTTCCAGGTGGTATTTGGTGGGGCAACTTGATTGGGGTTGGAGAATTCACTTCCTAAATGGCTCTGTGCAAGAAAGCTGTTGGGAGCTCAGGTGGATGTGAAGTAGGATCTCAGGGTTTCCTCTGTTTGGCTGCTTCATGGGGCTAAGTTTGACTTAATGCATGGAGATTGGCTTTAGAAATATCCCTGGTTGTGTCTGATCATGCTTGTCTCTATCCCCTTGGCCAAAGGCAGTCATGTGGGCAAGCCCAGAGCCAGGGCATGAATAAAGGAAGGCATGATTTACTGGGGCTCACCAGGGTAACAGTTTCCCTTAAAGGGATGGGAGTGACCCCATAAGAGAGTGGGTTTATGGGGAGGTTGCAAAACACATGATCTCATTTAGCCATAATCCCTAATACTCTCATTCTCCTGTTGACTTACTGGGACAAATTAGGGGTGAGATTTTGAGTCTACAGCTGCACAAAAGTCAAAACAATGCAGGAGTGGGTTTTCAAGAGGTATATAACTAAAACCTTTAAGTTTTGAGTTATTTTCATTTAAAGTTAATGTCTTTAATTCTCATAGTTAAAATTCTATGTAAAGGTCATGTTAACTGTGCTCTTCAGCATCTTTTGGAGATGAGAACCTAGAATTGTTGTGCAGATCAAAAAGAAAGTCCGGCATCTTCAATTCCATTATGTAACCTGAGAATAATGTGCTTATTAGGAATATATGTCTACATTATGTGAATTTAATATGTCATTGTAGCTGTGAGTAGAGGTGTCTCTGAAACAAAATAGCCATTAGATTAAAAACACATCATCCGTTCATCCACCCACTCATCTGTCCATCTACCCACCCATTCACTAAGCAAAAGCCATATACACTAAAAGCCATCAGGCTGGGGATATAAGAGTACACAAAGCAGAATAGAATCTACTCTTATAGATTTCTGGTTAGTTTGAGGGAGTAGACAATAAACAATAAACAAGCAACAAAATGATTTTCAGTAGTGGTAAGTATGATCAGTAAAATGTGGAGATGGTATGTACTAAGACGTGGCCATGACCTTTTTGGGTGATAGTTCCCAGCTCTGCTCATCTCAACTGAGGAACCCTGCTCATGAGAATGAGGAATATGATAGTAAGGACATCAGTGTTTCCCATTATTGGGGCTACAAAGTGATGAGTAGGGAGGATAGAAGAAAGGGAGGAAGGAAAGAAGGAGGGAAAATAGAAAAAAGGAGTAAAAAAACAATGAAAGATGAGATAAGTGGAGGGAGAAAGAGAGGGCATTATATTGATGTCATGGCTCATATTTTTCATAAAAGATGACATAGAATCTGCAAAAAAGGAGCTTCCAGCACCACAGGTGAGGTCAGGGCTCTGGTCCCAGTCCCTTTCTTATGCATCCACCTCTACTCATGGTTGGTAGATGTATGAGGAGAATGGTGTATATCTCTTGGGGCTTTGAGAGGCCAGTGAATGTGGAGGACAAGTCTGTGTAAGCAAATGATCACAATGGAAAAAGTTATTAGAACAAAGCTATTCTGAAAAAGGGAGCTTTGAGGTGATGCCTAGAAGAATATAGCCTATGTGACTTCAAATTGTTACAACCTCTATGGAAAACAGTGTGGAGATTCCTCAAAGAACCAAAAGTAGGCCTACCATTCAATCTAGCAATCTCATTCCTGGATAGCAATCCCACTTAAAGGAAAATAAGTCATTTTATCAAAAGGACACCTGCACTCAAATTTTTTACTGCAGCATAGTTCACAATTACAAAGATGTGGAATTAACATAAGTATCCATGAATTCATTTGCGGATTAACAAAATGCGGTATATGTATGCCATGAATTATTCCTCAGCCATAAAAAAGGATGACTGAATGCCTTTTGCAACAGTTTGGATGGAACTGAGATCATTATCCTAGGTGAAGTATCTAAAGAGTGGAAAAACAAACACCACGTGTACTCATCATTAAATTGGAACTAAGTGATTAACAAACTCGTGGACAGCGGAAAGTAAAACTCAGCGAGAATCAAGCAAGGGGGAGGGAGGAATGAAAACCTAGCTAATGGGGACAGTGAATGCTCTTTGGTGATGGGCACACTTAACACCATGATTTACACCCCCTTAATATTTTGAAAATAAAAAAAAAAATTATAAATACAAAAAAAGGGAATATAGCCCACCCATATTTGAGAGGAATAGCTTTGAGAAAGAACTTTTTCGATTTTCACCTTTGACAGTATACCAAAAAGCAACTAAATGCGTGTCTCACAAGGAGATATTTAGATTAAATCTGAGCTGCTCCTTCTACATAGTGATCATCCCCCGTGTTGGAGCTGCTCTCCAACTTCATCAAATTCACTGTCTTTTAAGTTTTTCTTAAGGAACTTTTCTTGTTTGGGAAGAAGACTTTCTCCTGTCAGTTTTCTCATCTTTTTCTCTTATTCCCTGTGCTTAGTGCTTTCCTCCTTGGCATTTTCTTCTAGGCTTTTCTCTTTCCGTATGACACTTTCTGCCTGGGATGATTCATACGTTTCATAGCAGCATCTTCCTTCCTAACACTCATCTTTAGGCTGCATCCCAAACTTCACTTTGCAATCCCCTAAATAGGATCATTTTTCTATATTCCACACTTCAGTCATGGCAGTGCCATCCACCTGGTTCTCCAAGCAGAGGAAATGAACAAACGTGAGCCTTGGAGGACCTGTCTCTGAGACCCCACACCCAATCCGTTGGCAGCAACTGTTGAGTTAATTCATTTCCGACATTTCTCTCACTATATGTCCATTGTTCTTATTCTACTGCCTTTGTCAAAGCTTTCTCCTCTGAGATGCATCCTTATTCTCCCCACTGTTCCCTGTGCCTCTTTTCTTTGATTGGAACTCTCTGACCTTAAGCTCATACATTGGCTTTGCTCTTTTCCGCTTGACTGTGAACTTCCTGAGACCAGGTATTATCCCTCCTACTTCCTCTAGGTTTAGCACCAGGCAGGTTTCAGTGGTAGCAGCTTATATTTGGGGAATTTGGGGGGGGAAGTTATATAATCCAACATTAAAAGAATTTGGGGAAAAAAGGAGGCTTTTTGTCCCTATGTGGTAATATGCCTCCTGGCAAGAGTGGATGAAGAACATAGGCAATCCTGAGAACTCTGTTTTTCCACACCTGCATCACATGTGGATAGCTGCATCTTCTCACCTCTGCTTCTGGTCATGTGTGGGCTTCCTACTCTATTGATGCTGAGAGGTTCACTTTAGTGACAAAATCAGTGATATGGTGAGCACTGGAAGTCTCAGAACATGGCTTGTGTGATTCACATTTACAAAAACAAGAAGGAACTATCTTTCTGTCTTTCTATAAGGAAACTCCAAAGAAGAAATGAGATTGCTTTGCTTGAGTCACCAGTTCATCTCAGGCCTTTTGCTGTGTTCAGCGAATACCCTAAAAGACCCCACTTGGGTCAGGTGTTCCTATGTATAATTGACAGTGAGCTTGAGACAGAAAAAGAAAACAGAAACCCCCTTACCACATAGGTAATCAGAATTGTTGGATAGGAATTAGATGGATAGATGGATGAGTACATTAATATTTAGCTTCCTAAGTGTATTCTTGATTTTTTAATTACTCCATATCTTCCTCTGTTTTGTTCACTTCCTCTGGGAGAAGGAATTCAGGGCACTCTCCAATATAGAATTCATTATGGTACAGTTTTCTGTGTACTGTTCCCCAGTAACTCAGCATGACATTTCACAAGTGTTATTGTTTAGGTGAATGAAATAATAAGTTTCTGAAAGTGTGAAGGAAGGAATGAAGGAATGAGGAAATAGATGGATATAAAGAATTTCTGTAATTGCATGTACTTTGCAAAACATATCAGGTATCAAAATAGCAAAGATCTGAAAGTGAGCTTGAAGACCATTTTATCCTAACTTAAAAAAAATGAAGATTTTGGAGTTGATATTTAGAGAATTTTAGAAGATTATGCTCAAAGCCACATGTCATAAGAGCAGCAGAGCCAAGAACAAGACTTTAGTAGCTAATTCCTAGTAAGGTGCACTTTCCATGACAATGTCCTGTGTCAACTAATACGTAACTCAATAGGAGACACTGCAGGGAATATTAAAAATGAAAAGATAAGGATTCAGTTCTCTCAGGGACAAAACAGAAGAATTGGATAAATGCCAATAGCACAAGTATCACCTCCCCAGGGAAAGAGGGACCTCTGGCCAGGTGCCTCCTTATTTTCTTGCTGTTTGAGTAGTATTTGAACATACCACATAAGTATAATACTAAGATTATTTTATAGCAGCATCTAGAGTTGTTTACTCTAGCACATTGGTCTGTTGTCCCCTAGGGTCCGGGGAACTTAAGAATAACAAGGAGAAGGATGTGCTAATAACTGGGGAGCCATTTATTTGTTATTAAATACCTCATCACTCTGAAGTTCTCTGAAGACACCCCGTTGCCCTGTTGGTTCTTTCATCTGCTGCTTTACCCAGTCTCATGGCCTTCCCTTCCACGGTTAATATTTTTTGATAATTTATTTTCTCCATTGAAAAAGCTAAGCCTGGCTTGGTGCCTGTGGCTCAACGGGCTAAGGCGCCAGCCACGTACACCTGAGCTGGCGGGTTCGAATCCCAGGCCTGCCAAACAACAATGACGGATGCAACTAAAAAATGGCCGGGCGTCGTGGCGGGTGCCTGTAGTCCTAGCTACTTGGGAGGCGGAGGCAGGAGACTCGCTTGAGCCCAGGAATTGGAGGTTGTTTTGAGCTGTGATGCCACAGCACTCTATCCAGGGTGACAGCTTGAGGCTCTGTCTCAAAAAAAAAAAGCCCTTGTAGGGCTTGTTTGTATGTGAGGTATTTATTTTATTATTATTATTATTATTTTTTTGTAGAGATAGAGTCTTACTTTATTGCCCATGGTGGAGTGCTGTGGTGTCACACAGCTCACAGCAACCTCCAGCTCCTAGGCTGAGGCGATTCTCTTGTCTCAGCCTCCCGAGTAGCTGGGACTACAGGTGCCCGCCACAACACCCGGCTATTTTTTTGTTGCAGTTTGGCAGGGGCCGGGTTTGAACCCGCACCCTCGGTATATGGGGCTGGCGCCCTACCCAGTGAGCAACAGGCGCTGCCCTTGTTTTTTTTTTTTTTTTTTTTAAAGAAGGATCATTTATTGTCACTGTTCCAAATGTACAAAAAAATTAGAAATAACCTTCCAATATCTTCTAGACATTTTCCTCAACACATACCTTTTCCCAAACCACAAACATAAATTGGTTCTGGTATTTTCACCAACAGTTCAGCTAAGAAATAGTTTAGGGAAAAATTGAACAGGATTCAGATTGTAGCCATTCTGTCCTCTCAGCCCAGAGAGGTAATAATCCCGCAAGGGTCTTATTTCCCCCACCCCCAGGGGTCTCCCATCTGTAGCGGACGAGTCCTTTCACAACACAGTACACTTGGCTGCTTACTTAGAGATACTCCTGTGCCTTCTTCTGCCTGGGTTTTTCTTGTTGAATTATAGGGGGGTTTGTAGCTTCTAGCTTTAGGTAGCTAATAAAATCATTCAATTCACAGCCACCTTCATATTTCTTTGGATTTAGCTTCTGGTTGGCTGGAGAGAAGTACACACCGAGAAAACCTCTGACTTCATATGGAGAAGGCGCATCATTACTGTGGTGTCCATCTTGGGTATTACAATATCTGGGTCTTTGCTGACCTTCTCTCCCAGTTCTTTTTTTTTTTTTTTTTTGAGACAGAGCCTCAAGCTGTCACCCTGGATAGAGTGCTATGGCATCACAGCTCATAGCAACCTCCAATTCCTGGGCTCAAGCGAGTCTCTTGCCTCTGCCTCCCAAGTAGCCAGGACTAAAGGCGCCCGCCACAACGCCCGGCCATTTTTTGGTTGCAACCGTCATTGTTGTTTGGCGGGTCCTGGGGCTGGATTCGAACCCGCCAGCTCAGGTGTATGTGGCTGGCGCCTTAGCCCGTTGAGCCACAGGCGCCAAGCCCTCTCCCAGTTCTTTATAAATGGGTTCTAGATTCTGACAGTGACCATACCAAGGGGCATAAAATTTAATCAGCACATCTTTATTTTCATTATTCATTATTTCACCAAAATTCTCTGCTGCCCCTACCTTTACAGAACCACCACTGCTCTCTGGGATAGGCTCAGACTTAGGTATCTCTTCAGGTCGCCATGACAGTAATCCTGCTCAGGCCCTTCTGTGTTTGTGGCTCCATCACTATTAGCTCCATGCCCTTCAACAAACTTATGTGTCTCATTTTTTCATCTTTAAAACGTGGATAACGATATTCCCTAATTCAATGGGTTTTATGATTCAGCGAAGTAAACTGTGAAAGAACTGGCCAATATTAACTACTATATAAGTAGGCGGGACTTGGTGGCTCACACTTGTAATCCCAGTACTCTGGGAGGGTGAGGCAGGTGGATGGCTTGAGCTCAGGAGTTCAAGACCAGCCTGAGCAAGAGTGAGACCCAGTCTCTGCTAAAAAGAGAAAACTTGATAGGTACTACTAAATATAGAAAACTAGCCCAGTTTCATGGCAGGCACCTGTAGTCCCAGCCATGGGACTTACTTAGGAGTCTGAGGGAAGACAATGTCTTGAGCCCAAGAGTCTGAGGTTGCTGTGAGCTATGATGACATGGCACTCCACCCAGGGCAACAGAGTGAGACTCAGTCTCAAAAGAAAAAAGTAAAAAACAAACATAGTAGCTATTATTATAACCAGTCTTCTTTTACTATTTGCTCCCCTGATCTACTCATCAGCCTCAGCATTTCACAATTGGTAATCTCTATTTATTAGGCCAAATAAAGTATTTAATTTGTTGAGTTATTTCTTTAAAAAGTCAACTTTTTCAGTCAGAAATATTATCTATCTAATACATTATACACATGAAGCATAAACACTGACATACACTCTAATGCCCATCTTTCAATAGCTATTGAAGCAATCCAGCTATGAAAATGTTTGTGCTTGGCCTAGAAAGAAAGGAGAAGGTGGGAGTGTGGCCCTCCAAGGAGGAGGCAGGCCTTGGTGATCTGTTGAATACAGAGGTTCTCGTAGTGCAGGACACAGGAAGGGACCAAAATCAGGTGACTGGGAAATTAAAGGTGGATAAGCTGTATTTGTCTGTTGTGGTGTACAAAAAAATTACCCCCAAGCATTATGACTTTCAAAATGATGATAACCATTTATTTTCTCTCATTATTTCTGTGGATCAGAGAGCATAGAGGGGACAGCTTGTCTCTGCTCCGTAATGTCTGGGGTCTCAGCTGGAAGGGTCGAAGGCTGGGGAATGGAATCACCTGAGGCACTGTAAAAAAATATAAACACCCATATTTCTGCCTGGACCAGCCTGTGAGGTCACATAGCATCACTTCTGCAGTACAGGATTGGGGCAGTCAGCACTCCCTGCCCAGATTCAAGGGGCGGAACACAGACCCCCACCTTTGATGGGGAGAGTGTCAGCCATGTTGAAAGTAAAGCTTGTGAGGCATAACACAGGTATGGCCATCTTTGAAAAATATAGTCTCCCAGTGAGGGAGGATACCTGGGAAAAGCAAAGACTAAAAAAACAAAGGTTTCTCAGAGAAGCCCAAGGACACACTGGTAAGGTGTGCTATGGTAACCTAGCCCTGAAGCATTTATAAAATTTAGCTTCCCGGGTCCTTGAAACTGCTTGCTGCTTGCTTCTGTTTCTGTGAACTCCGCAGATGGTTTGACACCTCCAATGATAAATAATATGGTAATTCCTCTGTCTGTCTATTTGTGAGTCCAGTAAAAGAACAAGGACATAGCTGATGGGAAGCTGGGCCATTTTGGATTCTAATCTGTGGTGGCTCCCCTGGCTATTTATTTATTTATTTATTTGAGACAGAGCCTCAAGCTGTCACCCTGGATAGAGTGCTGTGGCATCACAGCTCACAGCAACCTCCAGTTCCTGGGCTCAAGAAAGTCTGCCTCCGCCTCCCAAGTAGCTGGGACTACAGGCACCCGCCACAACGCCCAGCTATTTTTTGGTTGCAGCCATCATTGTTGTTTGGCAGCCCGGGCTGGATTCGAACCCGCCAGCTCAGGTGTACTTGGCTGGCGCCTTAGCCACTTGAGCCACAGGCACCGAGCCTCCCCTGGCTATTTACAATAAAATTCTTTCCTGTATAATCTTTGGTGAGAGTCTATTGGTTTCAATTTGCTGGTCCTGCAAAACCATAGCTGCCAAGAAAGCCTAATACAGGAGAACTTGCATAGTTGAGCACCTTCCTGCATTGACCACCTCAAGCTGACCTAATTTTTATAGACAGGACATGCACCATTTGTCCGTATCAGTGCAGCAGGCCTAGTTCTTTATGTTGACCTGTTTGTTACAGTCCCTTGGGTGGTCCACTTAGAGAAGTTCTATCGTGTGTTAAAACATAATGGTGGGGGTTTTACTTTCTTTAGGAATAACATGGGTTTGGTCTGGGGCAAATTGAAATGCTTAATCTGTGTGTTGTTGATCCTTTTCTCTTCTTTATATTGAGAGAGGATACCCGAGAAGGGTGAGGTCTGGGAGAACAGGTCTTGTCAAGGAGAGCACAGGGATACACTTGCAGGGTCCTCTCCATGGTGACTCAGCCCTTAGGTATTTATAAACCTACCATCCTGGAACTGGGAAATTTCCAAGTTCTGTGAAATCCTGTAGTTCTGTAGGGGCTGGACTAGCATCTCCAGCTTGATTCAAATTAGCCAATAAGAAGGGTACCTGTAGCATGGAACTTTTTGACTGTGGATAAAAAGGGAAAGACCAATCCAGTCATGGAGTCCGGCCATTTGGAATTCCATAAGCTCCCGGCTGGTGAATAAAGCCCTTCTTCTTATAAACGTGGTGTTTGGGTGCTCTTTCTCTCTTGGGCCTCGTCTTCCTGCAACAATATGATAGTCACTAGGAAGGAAAATAATGTTACAAAGTCACAAAGAATTTTGGTGGTCCCCAGCTGAGGGTCCAAAGTTAAGGGTTCCCCAAATGTGAGAATAATTACAGCTAATCTAACATTTATTTGTATTGTATTTGTATTGGACAAAGGTGTAGGAAAATAAAGCACCATCATGGTATCAGCTGAGACCTCAGCTTTCCCACTTTCTGTGCAAATACAGACAAGAAAGTTCACTTCTTTGCATCTCAGCTCCTTAGTTGAAAGATGGGTAACAGTAGCATCTAATTCCCAGGTTCTTGTGAAGATTAATGTAATCCTTTTTAATTGTTCAATAAAGTTTAGCTACTATTGTGTTTTCTGTTCCTCTTCTTCTACTGAAGAAACAAAGGCAAACTTATCAGAAACGAATAGCTAATGCGATTGCTTCAAACTATTTTCATGACTTTCGCTTGTTCTGGGTGGGTGTGGCAGAAACGTGCTCAGTGAAGGCAGAAACGTGCTCAGTGAACTGGAAAGGCTCGAGTTACACATAAACCCCTGGCCTCAGGTCGGAAGCGGTGGAAACCGGAACCAGGAGCGACCCGGGGAGCTATTGGCTCCGGCGGCGCCGGCGCCTTCAAGCCGAGTCCGTCACTCCCGACGTCATCCCGAGCGGGGCGCGGCCACCGAGCGCCGGCTCCGCCCAGCCTCGGCTGCCGGCCAATCGCCCGCGATGGCGGCCCGAGGCTGCCATTGGGGGAGGCGAGAAGGGGGCGGGGCCTGTTCGGGCTGCCGGGTCGGTGTGGAGGAGCTGCCACGGCCGGTCTCTGCCCTTGAAGACTCCGCTGAGCTCTGAGACCCACCATGACTGTGCTGGCGCTTGTTCTGCGCGGCGGCCCCCGCAGCTGCAGGCCCCTGCTTTGGAGGCTGGTGCAGGTGAGCGGGGCTCGTCCTCCTGGTGGGCCTTAGCCCACTGCGCCCGGGCCCCGGCTCCGGTGAGACCGTCCCCTGCTTCGGAAGGTCCCTGCTGGAGGCGCCCGCGGCCCGGCCGCGCTGCGTAGGCCTGCAGAGTCGCCCGACTGGGGTGTCGCCCCCAAAGCTCCCCGAGTGCCCCGACCACGCACAGGGACTCGCCTGTTTATACAAGGCGGGTTTCTCTTCGCAGCGCCTCCGTGTAATCATCACAGTTGCTGATGGGCTGTGTTGGGCTGGAGCGGTTGGCTGGAGGGAGATTTGCAGGCTGATACAGCTGTTTCCCAGATTGTGGTTAAAACTTATTTTGTGCGTGTCGTCAAGACGCAGCGGTTCTCAACTTGTGTGTCGCGACCCGCAGGAACTGTATTAAAGGGCCCCGGCATTAGGAAGGTTGAGAACTACTGGTCAAGAGAGAGGTTTTCTTTTCTTTATTTCCCATATGATGGATAATCATTGGGCATACAAGGGGCGAGGACGCTTTGTGATAAAAAAATAGATGGTCCTACTTTGCAGCAGCCTAAAACTTACCAGGGAAAATAAATGGCTGCTCCGATTAATACAAGAAATAAATATGCTTGACATATGAGCAAAACTTACACATGGAGGGCGTCCAGAGTATTAGAGGGCGCAGGAGTGCCAGAACCCTGAAAGAACGAACCTATGTCCATATGTTGAAACTTGCCTGGAGAATAAGTGGAGAACTTCAGGTGAAACTTGGTTTTTCTGGGTTAGTTGGGGTTATGAACTTTGAAATCGTTATGTTTCAAAACTTTGGATTTGACCCAGGTCATGGGGACTGTTGGTATATTTGTTTTTGTTGTAATCAGAGGTCATGAATTCCAGTTGGGGGAAAACTAGTGTGTGAGTGTAGAGTAATACCTATAACTATAATTCTGGTGCTGGCAACAGGAGGGGAAAGGGAGCAGCATTATGCAAGAGAGAATAGAAGAATAAGCATAGAACTGGGCAGTGAGGGAGTGAGGGCGGGAGCCAAGGGAAAGGAAGAGGCTAAAACCTGGCTGACTGAGCTAATAGGAAAGTCAGGGTTAGGTTGCAGAAAAGATGAGTTCTTAGGCTGTTTGTTAGTTTCATGGAATGCCTCCAGAAACCAGAAGAATATAGTTAGATTAACTTGTATTTCAACCAGTGTTGACCAGGCAAAATAAAAGGGGAACTAAATGCTCTAGGTATGTTTGGAAAAAAAAGTACAAAACATTCTTAATTTCGGGGGACAGGGTTTCACTCTTAAGCTCTGGGTAGAGTGCCATGGCATCATCATAGCTCGCAGTAATCTCAAACTATTGGAGGCAGGTGATCCTCTTGCCTCAGTCTCCTGAGTAGCTGGGACTCCAGGCACTGGCCACAATGTCCAGCTAGTTTTTTTTTTTTTTTTTTTTTTACATATTTTCATGGGAGACACAGTCTCATTCTTGCTCAGGTTGGTCTTGCCTTCCTGAGCCCAAGCAATGCACCCACCTTGGCCTCCCAGAGTGCTAGGATTTCAGATGTGAGCCCCCATGCCCAGCCTTAATTTATAGTTTTATTAAGCTCTTAAAATCAAACTCAAATGTTCCTAATGAAAAAAATGAACCTGTTACAGTGACCCACTCCTCTGTGCCTTCCACATCTCTTTCATGGTCAACAAACCCTGATGGACTCCTTTGGAACTTGTTGCCTTTCTAACTTCAGTCACTTTTCTCTGAAGTCATAGGCATTGTCTCTACTTCGCACCTCCATTTATCTTACCTGCATTTCTCTTTAAACTGCTGCCGTTAAATTTCTGTACCATTCAGCTGAAAAATACCAGTTTTTTTTTTTTCTGTGTGTTTTCTTCTTGACCTTTATGCTATGTTTCACACTATTGGCTTCTCCCTGCTTGAAACTCTTGTTTTGTTTTGATTCAGTTTTATTCTTCCTCTTTTAATACTCAGACTTTAAAAAAAAAATTTTGTATTTTGCTGACCCCTAGGATAATTCCCCTCTTTCTCTCTGGCAGTGTCTGTGTCTCTTGTGGTTCCTTCTTCTGCCAGGGAACTCTGAGCCTTACCCTTTGGCTTTGGTAACCTTGAATCTTTCCTTTGTCCAATACCTTCCTTTCCATAACCTAGATTGCCTAACCAATCTCTATTTATCATCTATGTGTTTTGTTCTTTGCATTAAATTATTTCCTGTGGAATGATTTCTCTTTTCCTGGTGGAGTCCTGATGAATACACTTGTTTTTGCCTTCTTCCTATTCCATTTTACTCTGTGCATTCTCTAACTTAGACCTGTTTGTTTTTGTACAGGCCAAAGGAACAGTCAGAATGTAGGGTAATGGAGTAGTGATTTTGGTGTGAGGTGGTAGTAAACTTGGAGAGAAATGGATAGATTGAAGAGATGCTAAGGGGGTGGAATCTCTTAAACTTGATGATGCTATGAGAGACTGCAGACAAGTGCTGAAGTAGAATTGCCTGGGCTCAGCCTTTGGCATGTGGGTAGACTGGAGAGGTTTTCAGTGAGGAACAATTTTGAGGGTGGATGGAAAGTGATGAGTTGGATTTTGGAGTTGTTTTTGGAATTATCTGGTTAGGTTGAAGGGCTGGCACACAGGAGAACAACAAATTTGGGACTCATTGGCCATCGATGGCAGTGAATCTATAGGAATTAATGTGCAAGTGCGTAGTGGGAAAAGAGAAGAGGGCATAGCATTGGGCCTTTGGGGGACACAGTATTTCAGGCAAAGGTAAAACAAACAGGGACCTGTTAAGATGAGTGGAGAGAGAGGGCAGTGATTTAGAAGGAAATAAAGGGAATGCATTGGCACTTGAACATGGTGGGAGTTAAATTCTCAAGGAGAGTCTACTGGTTTCTTAGAACTGCAGAGTACCATTAATTGGGCTGCTGAAAGCAATGGAACTGTCTTGTCTCCCAGTTCTTCAGTAGGGCTGTGCTCCCACTGACCATGTTAGTGACCCTCGTGTGCCTCTTCCTAGCTTCTAGTGGCTGTGGGCAATCTTTGGAGTTCCTCAGTTTGGGGCTTCATTGCTCTCAACCTCCATTTATCCATGGCATTGACCTGGTGTCTTAACTTCATCTTCTTTCTTTGTAGGTCTGTTTCCATGTACAGATTTTCCCTTTTTATGAAGGTATCAGTCATACTGGGTTTGGGTCCATGTGATGACTGCATTTTAACTTGATTACCTTGGTAAAGACCACATTTCCAAATAAGGTTACATTCTGAGGTACTAAAGATTAGCATTTCTTGGCTTGGCGCCTATGGCTTAACGGGCAAAGGCACCAGCCACGTACACCTGAGCTGGCAGGTTGGAATCCAGCCCCGGCCCACCAAACAACAATGACGGCTGCAACCCAAAAAAAAAAAAAAACAATGGCCGAGCGTTGTGGCAGGCGCCTGTAGTCCCAGCTACTTGGGAGGCGGAGGCAAGAGACTTGCTTGAGCCCAGGAATTGGAGGTTGCTGTGAGCTGTGATGCCACCACACTCTATCCAGGGTGACAGCTTGAGGCTGTGTCTGAAAAAAAAAAAAAAGATTAGCATTTCTTTCTTAGAGGAGACACAGATCAATCCCAAATAGAAAGTTGTCTGAGTTTGAGACAGGATCGTTCTCTGTTACTCAGGCTGGAGTGCAGTGGTGTCTTCAGAGCCCACTGTAACTTCAAACTCCTGGACTGAAGCGATCCTCAACCTCTCTAGTAGCCAGGACTACAGGGGTGCACCACCACATCCAACTAATTTTTAAATTTTTTGGTAGTCTCTTTGTGTTGCTCAGGCTGATCTCAAACTCCTGAGCTTAAGTATCCTCCTGCCTCGGCTTCCCAAAGCAGTGGGATTACAGGTGTGAGTGTAGCCAGGAGGTTGTTATCAATGTCAACCCTTTGTCAACAATGTCAAAATTTAACATACTGGAGTGTTTGTATAAAATCCACACAGACGGAAACAAACAAAACCTTCCCAGGAACACCGAAAAACTAGGCAAGTTGATGGGTTAATAAGAAAGGACACTACGGGCGGCACGGGTGGCACATGTGGCTCAAAGGGGTAGGGCGCCAGCCCCATATGCCGGAGGTGACAGGTTCAAACCTAGCTCTGGCCAAAAAAAACTGCAAAAAAAAAGAAAGGACACTAGGGCAGCACCTGTGGCTCAAAGGAGTGGGGCACTGGTCCCATATGCCGAAGGTGGTGGGTTCAAACCCACCGCTGGCCTAAAACTGCAAAAAAAAAAAAGAAAGGACCCTGTCAGGTGTGTCTCCTGGAAGTGCAGTAATGGACTGTCCCAGAGCCTTCCTACTTGCCCACATATCACATATATTTGTGGCTGCCCCTCTGGCTCCCTCCCTACCTGGCCACAGGAGCTCTGCCTGGTCTCTTTCACTTTTTCTTCTGCCTTAACCATAGTCAGTGCTTCACTCCGCTGTGGCCAGAGCAGTCTTTTTAATATAAAGACCTTCAGTGGACTGTCCTTGCCAAAGGCCAGGATCCAATTCCTTACCTGGCCTTTGTGGCCCTATTTGTTCCTATGTAGCCTCAGCTCCTGCTGTGTTCTGTTTTTGCTTCAGGGCTTTGTCTGCATTTCCTATGTGCCAAGTTTGTTTCTAATTCTCGGCCTACTTGTTCCCTGTGCCACAATGTTCTTTCCCTAGATGTTCCCAAGACTGACTCTTTAATAGTTTGTAGTTACAGGTTGGCACTCGTTGCTCAGTGGTTAGGGCACTGGCCACATGCATTGGGGCTGGCAGGTTCAAACCTAGCCCTGGCCTGCTAAACAACAGTGACAACAACAACAACAAAATAGCCGGGCATTGTGGCTGGTGTCTGTAGTCCCAGCTACTTGGGAGGCTGAGGCAAAAGAATCACTTGAGCTCAAGAGTTGGAGGTTGCTGTGATCTGTGATGCTATGGCACTCTATCAAGGGCGACATAGTGAGACTCTGTCTCAAAAAAGAAAAAATTCTTAGTTTCACTGATATGTCCAGAGTTGGTATTTATTTATTTATTTAATAGTATTTATTTAATAACTTAATATTTGCCAGTGTTACCAGTATAAATATTAATATTTAATATCTATTATTTATTTAATAATTGTTAATATTTAACAGTATTACTCTTTTGCCCAGGCTAGAGTGCAGAGGCATCACAGCAGTCTCAAACTCCTGGGTCCAAGTGATTCGTCTGCCCCAGCCTCTGAGTTGCTGGGACTGCAGGTGCCCACCACAACACTTGCTTAATTTTTCTGTTTTTAGTAGAGACAGATTATTGCTTGAGCCCAGGAGTTGGAGGTTACTGTGAGCTGTGATGTCACAGCACTGTACCCACGGTGACAGCTTGAGGCTCTGTCTCAAAAAGAAAAAAGAAAAAAAGAAACCTTGAATAGACCTATATCAACCACTGAAATAGTATCAACAATACAAAATCTCCCTAAAAAGAAAAGTCCAGGATCAGATGGCTTCACATCAGAATTCTATCAAACCTTTCAAGGGGAACTAGTACCTGTATTATACAATGTTTTCCAAAGCATAAAAAAAGAAGGAATACTTCCCAATACACTCTATGAAGCAAATATCACCCTGATCCCCAAACTAGGAAAGGATCCAACAAAGAAAGAAAATTATAGACCAATATCATTAATGAATATTGATTCAAAAATATCCAAGAAGATCTTAGCAAATAGAATTCAACAATACATCAAAAAAATTATACACCATGATCAAGTTGGTTTTATTCCAGGGTTACAGGGTTGGTTCAACATACGCAAATCTATAAATATAGCACATCAATAAAATAAACAAAGACCATATGATTCTCTCAATTGATGCAAAAAAAGCCTTTAATAATATCCAGCATCCTTTCTTGATCAGAATTCTTAAGAAAATAGGCATAGAGGTGTTGCCTGTGGCTCAAGGAGTAGGGCACCAGACTGGAGGTGGCAGGTTCATAACCCAGCCCCGGTCAAAAACAGCAAAAAAAATAGGCATAGAAGGGACATATCTTAAACTAATAGAAGCCATCTACAGCAAACCCATAGCCAATATCATATTGAATGGTGTAAAATTGAAAACATTTCTACTCAGATCAGGAATGAGGCAAGCATGCTACTGTCTCCGCGGCTATTCAACATAATAATGGAAGTCTTACCCATTGCAATCAGGCAAGAGAAGGTGATCAAGGTTGGCCCTATAGGGTCAGAGGAGATCAAACTTTCACTCTTAACTGATGATATGATCCTATACCTGGAAAATCCCAGGGACTCAACTTCAAAACTCTTAGAAGTGATCAAGGAATATAGGAGTGTCTCAGGATACAAAATCAATACATATAAGTCAGTAGCTTTTATAAACGCCAATGATAGTTAAGCTGAAAAAAAATCAAGGACTCTATTCTTTTTACAACAGTGCCAAAGAAGATGAAATATTTGAGAATTTATCTAACAAAGGACATGAAAGACCTCAGAAGGAGAACAATGAAACTATGAGAAAAGAAATTGCTGAAGATGTTAAGAAATGGAAAAATATACCATGCTCATGGATGGGAGGAATCAACATCGTTAAAATGTCCATACTACCTAAAGCAATCTACAGATTTAATGAAATCCCTATTAAAGCACAGTTGTCATACTTTAAAGAACTTGAAAAAAATAGTATGTCATTTTATACGGAATCAGAAAAACCTCAAATAGCAAATACGTTACTCAGAAATAAGAACAAAAATGTGAGGTATCACATTACCAGACTTCAGGCTATACTATAAATCTATAGTAATTAAAACAGCATGGTACTAGCACAAAAACAGAGCAGTAGATTTATGGAACTGAATAGAGAACCAAAAGATGAACCCAGCTGTTTGTCATCATTTGATCTTTCACAAGCCTATCAAAAATATTCAGTGTGGGAAAGACTCCCTATTTAACAAATGGTGCTGGGTAAAGTGGTTGGCGACCTGTAGAAGACTGAAACTGGATCCCCACCTTTCACAATTAGCAAAAATTGATTATCACTGGATAAAAGATTTTAACTTAAGACATGAAAGTATAAAAATGCTAGAAGAGCGTGCAGGGAAAACGCTTGAAGAAATCCTGGGAGCATATTTTATGAGGATGACCCCGGGCAATTGAAGCAACACCAAAAATACATTACTGGGATCTGATCAAACTAAAAAGCTTTTGTAAAGCCAAGAGCATAATAAGTAAAGCAAACAGACAACCTTCAGAATGGGAGAAGATACTTGCAAGTTATGCTTCTGACAAAGGTCTGATAACTAGAATCTACAGAGAACTCAAAATAATCAATAAGAAAAGAATAAATAACCCCATTACTATATGGGCAAGAAACTTGAACTCAGCGGGCTAAGGCGCCAGCCATGTACACTTGAGCTGGCGGGTTCGAATCCAGTCCGGGCTGCCAAACAACAATGATGGTTGCAACCAAAAAATGGCTGGGCGTTGTGGCAGGTGCCTGTAGTCCCAGCTACTTGGGAGGCGGAGGCAAGAGACTCGCTTGAGCCCAGGAATTGGAGGTTACTGTGAGCTGTGATGCCATGGTGCTCTATCCAGGGTGACAGCTTGAGGCTCTGTCTCAAAAATAAATAAATAAATAAATAAATAAAAATTGGGAATATTTAAAAAAAAAGTTTTAAAGCAATGAGAATATTTTGTGACACCCTAAGATTACTTAATTTAGAACTTAATTTAACTCAAAAGTATATTTTAGAAAACTTATACTTAAAAGAGACTTAGAAATTTTGGATAATAAACTCATTAGAAATTAAAAACATACATTTCCAATGAATGTATGAAATTAGGGCAGTTTATTATGAGTAGTAATAAAAATAGTAAACATTTTTTCCCTGATTTGTACAAGTGATGTACAAGATATTGATTATGGAAAACTTGGAAATAAGAGCATAAAGAAGCTGGTGCTGCCTGTGGCTCAAAGGAGTAGGGTGCCAGCCCTATATGCTGGAGGTGGTGGATTCAAACCCAGCCCCAGCCAAAAATAGCAAAAAAAAAAACAGGCATAAAGAAGCAGATAGAAATCACCATAATGCCATCACTGATAATTATGAAATGATGTAGATTGATATTTTTTACATTATAACATTATTGTTTGCTTTATAGGAAATACGGCATGTGGAGCGAAGTTATGGGTCAAAACCCTTATTGAATGTAAGTATAAATTTACCTTGTGCCTAAAAATGTCAAGAATTTGGCTCACACCTGTAATCCTAGCACTCTGGGAGGCTGGGACAAGTGGATTACTTGAGCTTAGGAGTTCGAGACCAGCCTGAGCCACATCGAGACCTTATCTCTACTAAAAATAGAATAACTAGCCGGGTATTGTGGTTGGCACCCATAGTCCACCTACTTGAGTGGCTGAGGTAAGAGGATTGCTCAAGCCCAAGAATTTGAGGTTGCTGTAAGCTATAACACCATGGCACTCTACCTGGGGCACCCTACTGAGACTCTATCTCTTAAAAAACAAAACAAACAGGCTCGGCGCCTGTGGCTCAATGGGCTAAGGCGCCAGCCATGTACACCTGAGCTGGCGGGTTCGAATCCAGCCTGGGCCTGCCAAACAACAATGACAGCTGCAACCAAAAATGGCCGGGTGTTGTAGCGGGTGCCTGTAGTCCCAGCTACTTGGGAGGTGGAGGCAAGAGACTCGCTTGAGCCCGGGAATTGGAGGTTGCTGTGAGCTGTGATGCCACAGCACTCTATCCAGGGTGACAGCTTGAGGCTCTGTCTCAAAAACAAAACAAAACAGAACAAAACAAACAAAAACAACAAAAAGAATCCAAGGGATATGTCAATATAAGTGCATAGGAAGTTGACTACTCAAGGGACTTACTATAACAAACTGGTCAACATAGGGAGGTTGTCACCATAAGGAACTAGGCTTCCTGTACTGATAATGTACAAGTGGTTCACGTCCAGTCTAGAACCAGGAAGGCTCTATGTCTGTTTTAGGTTTAGTTTGTCTCAGGTTTTCCGTTAGGTCTTACAGCACAAAGCGTTACCATCAAATTTATTAGTTTTACAAGGTGTTCAGATAGAGATTATTGATGACTATTCATAAAAATTATATTTCTTAGATAATGCTTATTATCTTTATTTAATGAAAGATGATTTGGGTAAAATGCTTGCTGTAATTTTTAACAATTTTTGTCTTGGCAGGAAGTGGTCATAGTAAGTGCTACAAGAACACCCATTGGGTCCTTTCTAGGCAGCCTTTCCTCACTGCCAGCCACTAAGCTTGGTTCCATTGCAATACAGCAAGCCATTGAAAAGGCAGGTCAGTATTTGCTTTGCTTTTTGTGTTTAGGGAGTGAAATGATTCAGTGGAACAGACATTTATTTTGCTTTTACTACATATATAACACATACAAATGGCCTAATGCCTACATCTTTGAATTCCCTTTAGAAATATCTGGGTTGAAACTCAAAACTGATAAGAAAAAGAACTCATTCCTACAATGTAATATCATGTACTTATTAGGTGATCACTAATGAATAAAATATAGCAATGCCTTTTTCTGTTTTTTTGTTTTAAAAGGGATTCCAAAAGAAGAAGTGAAAGAAGCATACATGGGGAATGTTTTACAAGGGGGTGAAGGACAAGCCCCTACCAGGCAAGCAGTTTTGGGTGCAGGTACCAGGAACTCCCTTTTGCTTTTCTACTTAATGTGTGAGATGGTGAAATGGAGGTCATTTTTTGCTTAAGTAAAATATTAAGTGTGCTATGTAATCTATAGAAAGATTGGCAGAAGAAATGTTGCAGACTGTACTAGTGCACTTTATCTGTGCTGTTAATTTTAATTCTATAGTGGTTTTTGAAAAGAGATTATCTTTCGTTTTCAAAAGTATAAATTATATTGGTTTTAGGCTTACCTGTTTCCACTCCGTGCACCACTGTAAACAAAGTTTGTGCTTCAGGAATGAAAGCCATCATGATGGCCTCTCAAAATCTTATGTGTGGACATCAGGTAAGAAGCACCTTCTTTTCCATTTATTAATTAAAATAATATCCAATGGCTAAAGACACTAAAAATCTAAGCATATTCATGTCCTAGAAATGAGGTCCTTGCTTATAAATAACGTTGCTGTGATGTTTCAGATACTCAAAATGGTCTGTATTTGCTAATTCTATTTGAAGGATACTAAAAAAAAATAAGTACTCATAGGCTCATGGGCTCAGTACTCATAGGACAGTGGTTATGGTGTCGGCCACACACACTGAGGATTTGGGGTATGAACCCAGCCTGGACCAGCTAAACAACAATAACTGCAACAAAAAAGAAAAATATAACTGGGTGTTGTGGCGGGCACCTGTAATACCAGCTTCTCAGGAGGCTGGAGCAAGAGAATCACTTAAGCCCAAGAGTTAGAGGTTGCTGTGAGCTGTGACGCCATAGCACAGCACTCTACTGAGGGTGATATAGTGAGACTCTGTCTCAAAAAAAAAAAGATAGATGATGTAATAGATGTGCACATAAGAGAAAAACTCAATTCAAGATGGGGGTGGGGAATGAGGGAGGGTGTGAGGGGAGGACAGAGGGGGATGGGTGTGCTCCCACTTAATGGGCACAATGTTAAAGTGTATGGCACAGCTCTTGGGGGTGGGACACAGTTATAAGAGGGACTCTACCTAACAAATGCAAACATTGTAACCTAATTCTTTGTACTCTCAAATTAAACTCAAACAATAATGAAAATATAGCCAAAATGTCTGGCCTTAAATAGTAGTTTAAAGAAAGAAAGATAAGGCTGGGCGCCTGTGGCTCAATGGGCTGGTGTAAGGCGCCAGCCACATACACCTGAGCTGGCGGGTTCGAATCCAGCCCGGGCTCGCCAAACAACTATTACGGCTGCAACCAAAGAATGGCCGGGCATTGTGGCGGGCGGCTATAGTCCCAGCTACTCGGAATGCAGAGGCAGGAGACTTGCTTGAGCCCAAGAGTTGGAGTGAGCTGTGATGGTATTGCACTCTACCCAGAGCGAAGCTTGAGGCTCTGTCTCAAAAAAAAAAAAAAAAGAAGAAGAAAGATAAAAGGAAAGAAAACAAGTGGTTTTCAAACTGAGTGTGGTGGTTCACTCTTGTAGTCCCACCATTTTAAGAGGCCAAGGCAGAAGGATTACTTGAGGTCAGAAGTTCAAGAGCAGCCCTGGGCAATATCATGAGACTCTTATCTCTACAAAAAATTAAAAAATTAGCTGGGCATGGTGCTGCATCTGTAGTCCTACCTCCTTGGGAGGCAGGGATGGGAAGATTGCTGGAGCCTGGAGTTGGTGTTACAGTGAGCTGTGGTCCTGCCGCTACATTCCAAGGCAGTTTAGTCTTAGTCTTTCTCTGAAATTGAGTATTTAAACAATTACAGATTTTGGCTCGGTTTCCATAGCTCAGTGGTTAGGGCACTGGCCACATGCATCCAGCCACATGGTGGGTTTGAAGTAGCTCAGCCTGCCAAACAACAATCACAAGTTTGCCGAGAGCTGTGACGCCATAGCACTCTACCGAGGGCAACGTAGTGAGACTTTTGTCTCAAAACAAAACAAACCCCAAATTATTGAGTCCAAGATAGATGACTTAATTTGTAGTTCCTGCAATGTCCACATTCAGTTGTGAAGTTATACCAGCTTTCTGTTGGCCTTGCTTATCTAGATCTTGTCATTACTTGAGATCAAACAAGAGTCAGGCTGCTCAGCAAATATTTGCTGTAATGTTAGGAATCTAGACCTAGATTCAGAAATAATATTTTCTCAGATCTGAGCCCTTCATTTTTCAGATGAGGAAATCTGAAAAACCGAGACAGCCGCAAAGTTAGAGGGCTGAAATGACAGGACAAGTCTTTACTCTGTCGGCTGCATTCCAGCCTCCCAGGGTGTGACACACCAGGTTAAAGCCAATTGTGACACATTTATAAATTCTTTATTACATATACAAGAATCACACGTATGTGTACCCTTTCTTGTTGTTCCCACACTGCTTAGTTTCTATGTAGAAGACAAGCCAAAGAGAAGGGGTTAGATGAGCTACATTTTTTTTTTTTTTGAGACAGAGTCTCACTATGTCACCCTTGGTAGAGTGCCATGGCGTCACAAATCACAGCAGCCTCTAACTTGGACGTAAGTGATTCTCTTCCCTCAGCCTTCCGAGTAGCTGGGACTACAGGCTCCTGCCACAACGCATGGCTATTTTTTTGTTGTAGTTGTCGTTTAGCAGGCCCGGGCTAGTGTTGAACCCACCAGCCTTGGTGTATGTGTCCGACGCCCTAGCCACTGAGCTACTGGCGCCAAGCCTAGATGAGCTACTTGTACCAGATATTTTACTATAAAAGCAATATGTGCATATGCTAAAAACTTAGATGGTATAGAAAATTATAAAATGAAATATAGGTCTTCTTTCTTTCTTTTTTTTTTTGGAGACAGAATCTCACTATGATCGCTTCTCGGCCTTTTGGCTAAGATCAAGTATAGAATCTCACTATGTTCTTGGTAGAGTGCTGTGGTATCACACCTCAAACTCTTGGGCTTAAGTGATTCTTCTGCCTCAGTCTCCCAAGCAGCTGGGACTACAGGCGCCCACCACAACGCCCGGCTATTTTTTGTTGCAGTTGTCATTGTTGTTTAGCTGGCCCAGGCTGGGTTTGAACCAGCCTCAGTTTATGTGGCTGGCCCCGTAACCACTGTGCTGGTGCCGAGCCAGCTCTTCTTTCTATTTACCCTGTCAGAATCTTTGACTCATTCGCCAGTTTGGGTTTTCTGCCACTTAAGAGCAAAGAAATGTTGGACAAATTATTTAACCTTTCTGTATCCTATTTAATATCTTGAAGATCTTTTTCTTTCAATACATTAAGTATTCTATTGAATTAAACAACTTATGTATTTTACAATTCCACAGTGAATGGACACCTAGTTCTTTAATATTTTAAATAATGCTGCAGTATATTAGTATGTTTATACTTTTGTGTACTTAACCTTAATTCAACTCTCCTGATAAATTACAGCCTAGTGGTTAACAGTGTGAAGTCTGGGGCCAGACTAACAGCAAATCTAGTTTTGCCCTTATTAGCTGAGCATCTAGTATGTGGCGGCCACTGAAGATAAGAGTGTGGCTGAGACATTAAAAAAATCTCTTCATGTGCACTTAGACAAATTCCTAAGAGGATTTCAAAATTTTGATATTTTCTTTTTTTTTTTTTTTTGAGACAGAGTCTCATTATGTCACCCTTGGTAGAGTGCTATGGCATCACAGCTCACAGCAGCCTCTAACTCTTGGGCTTAAGTGATTCTCTTGCCTCTACCTCCCAAGTAGCTGAGACTACAGGCACCCGCCACAATGCCTGGTTATTTTTTTGTTGTTGTCGTTGTTGTTTAGCAGATGTGGGCTGGGTTTGAACCCACCAGCCTCGGTGTATGTGGCCAGCACCCTAACCACTGAGCTATAGACGCCAAGTCAAAATTTTGGTGTTTTCAAATGCTTTCTATAAAAGTTGTTCCAGTTACACTTTCTATAAGTTGTGAGAGTCTTTTTCCTTACCTCCTCATCGACTAGTTGTTACCAAACCCTTATCAAGCCAATAGGTGGAAAATGATCATGAGATTGTTAGTTGTTTTAAAACTGTTTGAGCTGGGCCCACATCACAAAATCTCAAAACTGCAGATGCTGGCGTGGATGTGGAGAGAAGGGAACACTTTTTTGCTGGTGTGGCTGCAAACTAATACAACCTTTTTTGAAGGAAGTATGGAGAACTCTCAAAGAACTCAAGCTAGACCTCCCATTTGATCCTGCAGTCCCATTACTGGGCATCTACCCAGAAAGAAAAAAATCCTTTTATCATGAGGACACTTGCACTAGACTGTTTATTGCAGCTCAATTTACAATCGCCAAAATGTGGAAACAGCCTAAATGCCCACCAACCCAGGAATGGATTAATAAGATGTGGTATATGTACACTATGGAATACTATTCAGCCATTAAAATAAATGGAGACTTTACAGCTTTTGTATGAACCTGGATGGAAGTGGAACACATTATTCTTAGTAAAGCATTACAAGGATGGAGAAGCATGAATCCCATGTACTCAATTTTGATATGAGGACAATTAATGACACAGTGGGGGTGAGGGAAGGGGAGAGCAGAGAGAGAAAGAATGAGGGAGGGGTGGGGGAGGGAAGAGCAGAGAGAGGGAAGGAGTGAGGGAGGTGGGGTCTTGGTGTGTGCCACACCTTTTGGGGGCAAAACATGATTGTAAGAGGGACTTTACCTAACAAAAAGCACTCAATTTAACCTGGTTTCTTGTACCCTCATTGAATTCCCAACAATAAAAAAAAAAAAAAGAAAATATTTTATCCAAAGGGGGAAAAAAAAATTGTTTGAGCTGGGCACGGTGGCTCATGCCTGTAATCCTAGCACTCTGGGAGGCCCAGGTGGATGGATTGCCTGAGCTCAGGAGTTGGAGACCAGCCTGATCAAAGTAAGATCCTGTTTCTACCAAAAATAGAAAAAACCCCAGCTGGGCACTGTGGCAGGTGCTTGTGGTCCCAGCTACTCAGGAGGCTGAGGCAAGAGGATTGCTTGAACCCAAGAGTTTGAGGTTGCTGTGAGCTATGACACCATGGCACTCTACCCAGGGCAATAGACTGAGAATCTATCTTACTCTGAAAAAAAAAAGGCTGGGTGTGGTGGCTTATGTCTGTGATACCAGCACTTGGGAGGCCAAGGCGGGTAGATTGCCTGAGCTCACAGGTTTGAGACCAGCCTGGGCCAGAGTGAGACCCCGTCTCTAAAAAAACAGCTGGGCGTAGTGGCAGATGCCTGTAGTCCTAGCTGCTTGGGAGGCTGAAGCAAGAGGATCACTTGAACACGAGTTTGAGGCACTCTACCAAGGGTGACCAAGTCAGACTCTGTCTCAAAAAAACAAACAAAAAACCCCTATTTGAATGACAAGGAAAGTTTTCCTTATTTGATTATGATTTTCTAGCAAAATGCTATTTGTGCTATATTGAAAGACTTTCACTTAGTATTATTTATTTGTGCAGATATACAATGACTTACTTGCATACCAGGAAATGGCTTGTTTTGAATGATTTTGAAAAATGGTAAGTTTGGCACACAGTGTAGCACAGTGGTTATGGCACCTGCCATATGCACTGAGGCTGGTGGGTTTGAACCTGGCCCCGGCCAGCTAAGCAACAATGATGACAACCTCAACAAAAAATAGCCGGGCATTGTGGTGGGTGCCTGTAGTCCCTGCTACTTGGGAGGCTGAGGCAAAAGAATCGCTTAAGCCTAAGAGTTTGAGATTGCTGTGAGCTGTGATGCCACAGCATTCTATCCAGAGTGACTTAATGAGAATGTCTCCCCTCCCAAAAGGGAAAATGGTCAATTTTATGTTATAATGAGGGATAATTGATATCTTATTTTCTGTCACTTATTATTGCCATCATCCCTTTGAAATATTTCAAGATAAGTGGGTAAGATCTAAATGAGAACTACTTGTGAATCTCCATCTTTGGCTAGTCACAGCAGCTCATATCTATAATCCAAGCTCTCTGGGAGGCTGAAGTAGAAAGATCTCTTGAGGCTAGGAGTTTGAGACTAGCCTGAGCAAAAGTGGCATCCGTCTCCAATACAAATAGAAAAATTAGCTGGGCCTTGTGGCTTGTAGCTGTAATCCCAGCCACTTGGGAGGCTGGGGCAGGATTGTCTGAATCAAGGGTTTTTTTGTAGAGACAGAGTCTCACTTTATTGCCCTCGGTAGAGTGCCGTGGGGTCACACAGCTCACAGCAACCTCTAACTCCTGTCTCTTGCCTCAGCCTCCCGAGTAGCTGGGACTATAGGCA
>CAUYON010059857.1:0-37072 GCA_963573935.1 Arctocebus calabarensis | reverse complement strand
GCAATAAAGATGGTTCCAGTCCATGAACCCCTGTATCACTCTCCTCTGAAGAAACCCCAACTGCCCCCTTCTATCTTCGCCTGATTCAGCAGGAAGCAGTTAGATCGAGTCTTCGCCCCTTTTCCATAACAGCAGTTGGAGTTTCTACTCAGAGAGGGAGAATTGATGCAGGACAATTGGTGCCCTAGCCAGTTCAGTGGGGCTGGTGGACCTTCTGCCTCCTCCTTGGCAGTGTCGGTGGTGTGGTAGCCAGCCGAAGAGCCAGCGGGCTGGATGACAGGCAAGGAGGGGGACCTCCAACCTCCACCAGAGGCTCCAATTGCCAAAAAGGCTAGACAACTGCTGAGGAGACACCTGTGCTTTGGTATCTCCTTCACTTCACACTTAGGACTAAATGTGGGACCCCCATCTCCTATGCCTAGACCAATTTTTTGTGAACTTCCTAGGCCTCAATTCCATGAAAGGACTGTATCTATTCATTGATACATTCATTTACCTTGCCCCTGGCAGAAGGGACTGTATTCATTCGTTTCCAGCCAGGGAACCCATGCACCTGTGTATACCCTGAGACTAAAGGCCTAAAGGAGGAGATGGGGAAAGACCGGGGGAGAAACAGAGAGAGCTTCTCTCTCCCCACTAGAACTCTCTCCCTCTACCAGGAGCTTTAGTGTTTTCTGTATTCTTTTCTGTGAATAAATTCTGTCTTACCAAAAACAAACAAACAAAAAAAAAAACAATGCTAGCTAAGCTGGTACAATCTGATGGCCATGCCACTTTTCTCTTTAGGCATTCAACTGACAGAATTCCTACAAAGATCAGAGACCAATTGGGATCTGTCTCAATGTGCATGGGGGAAGAGGCCTTTTCCCTACATACTTTTGCCAAAAAGATTGTTTCATAGTCCAGTGCAACTCAGACCCAGAACATAACTAGTCATCTCCAATACCAATGATTCCCTCCCCAACCCCAGCACAGGAAGCTGAGGTACAAACCGGTGACTGACTCTTATTATAAGAGGTACTTGGCTACACCTCAATGGAGCAACAACGGTAAGGCAACAGGCCTATTTAGAATCAATCAAGTCAGCTCCAGGCTCCTTGGTTGAGGTGTTCCTTTGAGTTCTACTTTCAGGGGGCTAGGTAAGAGGGCAACTGGTGATGATTCATCATTCCCTGCCCCTCAAATTAAAACATGATAAACCCAGAAAGTCTTACCTTCAAAATCCACCACACTCCCTTATGGGAAACATTCTCTACAGTCATCTCTATGCCAGCACCCACTCCCTTCTCTCAATGCCCAGGGCTTCCAGCCCCAGTTCCCCACCCTTGGGTAGCTCATCCAACACTGATTTGATACTCCTTGACTCATAAAATTACTATTTTTAAAACATAAAATAAAATAAAAGCTAGAGTATCAGTAATAGGAGGACACTCAGTGGATATACCCCTCTCTCATCCTGCACAGCCCACCATTCCTACCCCCTAGTCTGGGAAACCTACACTACAACATCCCAACAATGGCCTGGGAAGCTGCCTGAAGGGAAACTGCCTGAAGTGCTTTCCTGACTCTGATTTCTATACCAGCCAACATCACAGGTAACCAGGGTGAGAAGAGCAGGGACATATCTCCCCCCAGTAGATCCTGATGGCCACAAGTAGGTCTGGGACATTTAGCTTATCTCCTGTAGGCAAGCCTGAGTCCAGCACCCACTCTGACCAGTACCTCAGTCCTTGGTTTTGAATAGCAGCAGGTTTGACCCTTTGTCCTTCTCCTTCTCCTTCTCCTTCTCCTCTCCTTTCCTCTCCCCCTCCTTCTCTTCCTCATTCTCCTTCAATGAAAAGCTGAGGTAGTGCTGGGGATGATAAAACCCTACCAAGAAAGGCAGTATTTTGACCTAAAAAATCAGTAAAGTAAGTCTCAAGAGTTTAAAAACAAAAATAAAATAAAAATAAAGAGGCACCTGTGGCTCAAAGGAGTAGAGTGCCGGCCTCATATGCCGGAGGTAGTGGGTTCAAACCCAGCCCTGGCCAAAAACTGCAAAAAATAAAATAAAATAAAAGTAAAGTGATTGATGAAGTTGAATAAATTAAAGATATGAATTATCCCTCAAAGAACTTTCCTTCCCAGGCTGTCTTTGATATTTGACCAGCAACATTTATCTTTTACTTCTCTGTATTCCCCTTCTCCCTCTCTGTTGAGAGAAGGCCAAAGCGAATAAGGCCCTTATTTTCACCCCACTGTGGGTAGGACAGCTTGACATGCTCAGAACTGTGCCATGACACCTGACAACCTTGGTAGATAGTCCTGATATGAAAGGAGGATGTCTTACAGAAGAGGCACAGCCACCAAGATGCCTGGGCTCCAGCCTTGGGAGGTAGGTTTAAGACATGGAAGCCCCAGACATTCTCTCCAAAATGTCACATAGCTGGCCCCTTTTGCTCAAGTTTCTCTGCAGCAAAGAGGGGGAAGGTGGGGAAGGAAGGAAACAGAGGCTGCTATTATCTGGTGCCACCACCCTCAGAGCTTCTTCAGACATCTGTACATCTCCCTTTTGCTCTTTTCCCCTGCCCAGGTCCAGCTCTTGGTGCTGAACTTCTTTAGGTCTTCTTTAAAGTCCTCATGGTGTGTGGGTTGGTGGCTGGGAGGCTCACAGTGAGACTGGGCATTGGGCTCCACAGGGGCCTTCTTTGTGCAGGGCAGACACCCACTTTTCTCCCAGACCTTGGCATTTCAGGAAGATCTCCTTGTATCCCCTCTTCAGGACATACAGCTCAGGATAGTGAAGTTTTGGGTATTCATTACCAAGTCGATCTCTCTCTGTCACATACTGGCACATGCAGGGACCTCTCTCAGAAGAAAACTCACAGTGGAACACAATGATGACATGCTTGCCATCAGTAGGAACAATGGGCTTCTTGAGGAAGAAGTTTTAAACCTCTTCTTCCATGCAAATTTACCACACCCTTGATGTGGCCTCCCTCATATTCATATGGGTATCGGCAGTCAATGATAATAAATTCTTTTATGAGGTTTGCAAACTTGCTATTCAGAACAGATGCCATAATTTCTGGAGAGATGTATTTCAAATCCTGATGTTTCCCTCCACTGTATGAAAAAGGTAACCCTTGGAGAAGTCTCCTATAAGGTCCCTTGGGTCATTATCCAAAATGTTCTCAATGGTCCCTTTTGGGGAAGATACCAGGGATAAAGACTGATGTGGAATCTCCTGGGCCTTCTCTGGACTAGCTGCTTCTTTGGGGCTGTTCCCAGCTATGCTCTTTCTCTGCTTTGTATTTCCAGATGGTGACTCATCTTGAGATCGCTCTGGTCTCTTCAATGATGACCAAGTGCTGGCACTACACAGGGAAGGAAAGTCAAACAGCTTGCTTCGGTTGCTGACATTTGTAGTTCTTCTCATGACAAGGGGAGCTGACCAGTGGCTTGCCATGTACAATGGGGTCTCCTCATCATTCTTCAGATTCTTTCCATCAAGAAGATCCATGAAGCCATCATCCTTATCAGACAAAGTGGCTGTCACAGGTGACTGGGGAATAAAAAGAGGAACAAAATTCCCTCATTCACTGCACTCTTTCATTTGAAGAAAACATCCAAGCAGGGGCAGAGTTCTGCATTTGCGTGCAGAGATCTTTACCCTCCATGAGTCCATGAGAATGCAGGCAGCCACAAGATACAGGTCTTATTGGCTTCTTAAGCTCAAAGGCTTCATTTTCCTTGTTCTCATCTTGGTCAATGAGCTGAAAGATGTCATAGTCAAGAGAATTGGAATGGCTCCTCTTCAGAGCTGGACTACATTCCAGAAGCTTAGGTAGGGAATTTATTCTTCTCACAAGATTTTCAAGGTTTTCTTTACTATCCAAAGGCCCAGGAGAATCCTGATAGAAACCAGAATCGATGGACTCGGAGGAGCCCATTCTCTGCAGATTACTGTTGTTTTTCAACTCCAGTGGCTGCTTGGACTCATTGCCCAGACCCTGCAGCTTGTCCATGGTGACCATCAGGTTGGTAACAGGCAACAGTTCCCCAGCGGCTGGTGTACCAAACAGAGCCTTCATGATGGGCTGTGGTGCAGCAGGGGGTCTGCAGGTAAATAGCAGAGGGTGGCAGTGCGGGGGCTCCAGGCCCAGTTTCAGGGCAGCGCCAGGCCTCCAAGGTTCTCTGCTCCCTCTTCCTCCACCTCACCACACCAGCCCTGCCCTGCCATCGGCATCCACAGGTCAAACACAAACACAACCCTCTGGTTCAGAGATGCGACTGCCATGGGTAAGTGGCGTGGATGGGTGAGTATCTGGCCCTTCCAGTGACAGCCACAAGCATGGGTGCTTTCCTTGCACCCCTGAAGCCAGCAGGTAGGTGCGTGCCAACAACCCCTTTGCCTAGCCCTGGGTCACAGAGAACCCAGCCAACCTCCACCTCCATCCGAGGATCTCTTTCTGTTTTCTTTTTTTTCTTTTTTTTTTTAAGAGACAGAGTCTCACTTTGTCACCCTTGGTAGCTCACAGCAACCTCCACCTCCTGGGCTCAGGCGATTCTCCTGCCTCAGCCTCCCAAGCAGCTGGGACCACAGGCGCCCACAACAACGCCCAGCTATTTTTCTGTTGATGCAGTTTGACCGGGGCTGGGTTTGAACCCACCACCCTTGGTATATGGGGCTGGCGCCCTACTCACTGAACCACAGGCGCCGCCCTCTTTCTGTTTTATTGGAAAGTTTCCAATATTATAAATTTCCCTCTTAGGATTGTCTTTGCAGTATCCCAAAGGTTTTGATAATTTGTGTCTTCATTATCATTTTGTTCCAAAAATCTGGTGATTTCCTTCTTAATCTCATCTTTGACCCAGCTATCATTCAGCCTAAGATTATTTAGTTTCCATGGCTTTGTTTAAGTATGAGGATTCCTGTTGCTGTTGAGTTCAACTTTTATTCTATGGTGGTCTGAGAAGATACAAGGAATAATTACTACACTTTTCAATTTGCTGAGTTTAGACTTGAATCCTAGGATATGATCTATTTTGGAGGATGACCCATGGGCTGATGAGAAGAATGTACATTCAATTTTATTAGAGTGAAATGTTCTGTAGAGGTCTATAAAGTCCATTTGTTCTAAGCTTAGGTTTAAGTCTAATATTTCTTTGTTTAGTTTCTTCTTGGAGGATTTAGCCAAAACTGTCAAAGGGGTGCTAAAATCTCCAACTATTATAGTGCTGGAAGATATCAAGTTGTTTATATCCATTAGGATTTGCTTTATGAATTGACAGGCATTCTGGTAGGGTGCATAAATGTTAATTACTGAAATCTCTTCATGTTGGGTGTTTCCCTTGACAAATATGTAGTGACCTTACTTATCTTTCTTTATCTTTTTTTGGTTTAAAGTCAATTGTATTTGCTACTAAAATTGCAACCCCTGCTTTTTTCTGGCTTCCATACAAGTCCATCCCTTCACCTTGAGTCTATTTTTATCCTTTAAGGTAAGGTGAGATTCTTGTATACAGTAGATATCTGGTCTGAGTTTATGTATCCAGTCAGCCACCCTGTGCCTCTTTAGAAGGACAATTTAAACCATTCACATTAATTGAGAGAATTGACAAGCCTGGCTTTATAATTGTGGCTTATCTCCTACAACCTTATAAAGACCCCTTTCAGAGGTGTGGCTGGAGACTCTGAGGACCTACTCAGTGAGACAGTGCAAGCTAGCTCTGTTTTGATATCAGCCAACATCTACCCTATTCTAAGAAGCCACAATATTAGGTTTAGATAATACTGCTTCTCAACTATGAAGAGATAGCTGTTTGTAACAGTTGTGGGGCCCAGCCCCCACCTTTCTTTTCCACTGCAGAACTTCAACGGTCAACCTCAGAATGTCTCTGAGTGGATAGCCCCAGACACGGGTTCCAATTATATTCTGTCAGGTAGTGCAAACCTGCTCTACAGAGAGGGGTTCACGAGTCTCCAATAGTGCAATTGGAGTCAGGGATCCACACTCCTGCCCACCAGACTTAGTCCAGACTGTTGTCCACTTCTCTCCTCACAGGCCTATTAGAGCCAGGGGTCCCTCCCCCTCCAGCCCACCAATCTCAGTCCACACCCAGCTAGCCTCTGCTTGCCAGACCAGTTGGAATCAGGGGACCACACCACACCTGCCAGTCTCACTCCACTGCCTGGCAAGCTTCTGTTTGTAGGCTCTGTTAGAGTCAGGGCACCATACCCCACCTGCAGGTCTCAGTCCTCACCCAGTAAGCCTCTGCTCACCAGGTCCGCTGGAGACAGGCCCTAGCCCTCAGTTCTTGGTTTGCACCCAGCAAACCACTGCTTGAGGGTTCTATTGGAATCATGGGACCACAGTCTTGCTCTCAGGTCTCACTCCACACCTAACAAGCCTCTGCTTGCAGGCCCAGCAGGGGCTGGGGACCAGCCCTGTCTGCCAAACTCAGTCCACATAGGGCAACCACTCTCTTGCTGTGGGTGCCGTCAGAGACGGGGATTTTGCACCCCACCCCACCAGACACAGCCCAAACTGAGGGGCAACACCACCACTGGCCATGCATAGTCATAACCATGGGAGAGCTCCTCAACCCACAGCATGTCCCTTTCTTCCTGCTCTTTCTTCCCTGTTAGTCACAGACTCCATCTTGATGGTTGACAGTCCACTCTATGCCTAGATCTCTCACGACAAGACCAAACACTCTGTGCTCTGCAGGGGGAAGAACTTCAGACCACCATGCAAGAGGAAAGGGTGGACTGGGAATTTGGACTTTTAGGGGAAAATATCTGTTCAATTTTATGCCTGGTGGGGTGCTGTCTAGGTTCATAAGTGGGGCCTCTCTGGAGAAAGAGACCTGGAGTTTAGCAGCTCTCTCCAGTGAGGTAAAATGAGAGGTCTTTTGTTCCCTGCTCCTTCACAGATAAATAGCCTGTGGCAGTCCTCCTGCTTCAGGGAGGGGTCTTCCGTCCTCTAGTTGATAGGCTTTGTACCTGAAATTTGTTTTCTTGAATGCTCTTCCTTGGAGTTACAGCCTACTGAACCTCTTTCTTGGCTTAGCTCCCTGCCTTTGGCTTCATACAGTCTGATTCCATCCAGTTTTTCTTCCTCTGCTCAGGAGCCTCTGCCAAGAGTTGCTACCAGTCAGCCATCTTCCCAGAATTCCCAACTCTAGATCAATCAATCAATTCTTAAACCAATTTTTGGACTCCAAGAAACTGAGACTCTCTAACCAATGTATGAAAAAGTGCTTTTGTATATGCTACTTTATTTTAAAATTCCAAAATAAATGGAATTATTAGGACCAATATAGGTTTGTGTTTTTTGCAAGAGACTTTCCAATAGCAGAGACATGTGTGGAATTTTATTCCCATCGTGTATGATTTAGGAATTGGATTTGCCCCACTGTATATATAATTGCCTCTCCAAGGGGACTGAAGAGTCTTCTCTATCTTTGGCTTTACCACATAGAATGGAGATGGGCAGAAGGTGTTCTATTGCAGTGCAAAAGTGTTATCATGAGTGCCAGCAGAAAAGATAACCCAAGAATTTCCCTGTTGACTCTAGGAATCCTAGAAGTGGCTCTCATTTGCTAGGTTTATTTTTAACAACAAGAATTAGCTGTAAAACCTCCCTAAACACACTATATATAGGACAGTGACTAGAGTCATTGCAAGTTCTCTGACACCCTTATTTCTAAAGGGATGTGAATTTGGTGATGTATTTGGAATTTGGCATCTATGGGGTTAACTCTTCCAGAGTATAACACTGGTTTCTATATAAAGAAATTAAATGATTGCTAATGAAACATTTTATTTCCTGCTATTTAGAAGGAAAGATGGTTTCCTGATTTCTACCTAGAACAGAATATTGTTTCTAGAAAATTCAATTTTTGATAGCTTAAACCTATCTTTATTTTTAATTAAAATTTTCTTGAGATAATTATAGAGTCATATGCAGTTGTAAGAAATAACAGAACAATTCTGCACACATTTCACTTAGCTTAAACATATCTTTTTAAATGTTTGGGGTTGTTTTTCAAATTATGAGGTGATGGAATTATTTTCTTCTGACTCAGTATTATTGATATGCTGTGTCCCCATTAATAATACAGAAAACTTGGTCATTTTATTCACACTCTGTAGTCCTTTTTTTTATTTTTTTTTTTGCATTTAATAAGTTTTTGTCCAGTTCTAGTATCTTATCAGAATCTGCAATTAAGATCTCTGACAGAGGTGGGGACAAGATGGCCAGCTGGAACCAGCTTTCCACAGAGGCTCCCATCCAGAAAGAGAGTTAAAGGACAGCAGTTTAGCAAGTAAGCTGATGGTGTGGAGCTGAGCCAAGAGAGAAGGTTGAAGAACACGCATCAACTCTGCCAAGGTGAGCTATGACTCCAAGGATATAAACAGTAGGTACAAAATCCTTCACCAAGCAGATGAGAGTCCCCTCCCCCAAGAGAAAGGCTTGCAGTATACTCTACAAACAAGCAAGCAGAGTTCAAACATCCTCCTATTTTATCCCATAGGAGAGACCCTCTAAAAACTGGACCTCCTTCCCCTACTAGGGTGCCATGGCACTCTCCCGCCAGGCATAAAAATTATATAAATTCTCTACCTGCAATTCTGAACTACCAGAACTCCCTTCCACTCTCACCCTGAGGTCTGGAAGCCTGTCCCCCATAGAGTCCAGACTCTTGGGCATTTTCTTGAGAGTTGTGGACAGGGCATGGGCTATTGCAGGTCTGTGCTGATTCTGCAGCACAGGGGTAAGGAGAAGATGGTGGATTAAAGGATCCCTACAGGAGAGGGAGAGGTGGTGCCCTGTGGCACAGAACAACAGCAGCAGCAGGGGGAAAAATAGGGCTCACATCCCTGGAGATATTTTGGAGAGACACTCCCTGTCTCTCTGAGCAACCAGAGAAAGTTGGTCATTTTCTCTGGTGGCAGACACAGGCAGAACAGATCTGGGATGGTACAGGCAGGGATGGAGAACAGATAGACACAAACACAGAGGCAGCATACTCCCATGGTGGGGCTGAGCCAGAGGACTGCTTTAGTGAGCCTAAGAAGCACCTGGTCCTCAGGGAATCATACCTGGAGCATTTCAAGGCAGGCAGGCAGAGGCTGGAACTCAGAGCTAAGTGTGAGTTCTAACCACATCTGCCCCAACACAGACTGCAGCAGAGACAGACACACCAGCTCCAGGCAGGGCACAGACCGGGGCTCAGTCACAGTTTCTGTGAATTCAAACAGAGCCTGCTTAGCAGGAGTATATAGCCAGGACAGAATCACAAATTCTGTGAAAATATAAGTGTCAGCAACATCAGTCAGGGGTAGGGCTGGAACTGAGTGAACCAACACAGCTTCCATTAACCCCCCAACGTTGTCAGGCCTCAGCTTCCCTCTGCCGGATGGTGGCAGAGTGTGGAGGCCTGGCTGAGTAGACAAGATCTCCCTGTGACTCAGGCAGGCACAATCCTCTGGAGGATCATCTGCTCATTGGAGGGAACTGGGTCAGCCCTGCAGGGTTACCAGTGACTGGGTGTGACAGAGGTGCAAGGTGGGGAAGGAGGCATCAACCTTCCCAGACTAAATCATTTGCTGGGGGAGTCCCTCTGACTCCACAGAGCACCAGAACAAGTCATACTCGAGCTGCCAGCAGACCCCTGCTATCTAGTTGCTGGAGACCTTTTAAACTCTCCCACTTGAGACTGGGTGCTGACTGGGACAATTGATTTGGATCTCTCAGACTGGACCAATCACCTGAGGACTATCCCAAGTGGTACCCTGGGTGTGTGGTTGTGTGAAGGTTTGATTGTCCTTTTCCAGCTGTTGCCCATGAGGGGTGGGGTGACTTATTGCTGGTATTTCTCCACAGCTGAGACTTCAACCCAGAGTAACTGATTCACTAGAGTAGGAGAGAGGCCAGCTGAAAAGAAGATAGAGCCACTTAGCCCCACACACCAACTAAGTCCCTAGTATCTCAGGCTGTAGCACTGTATGGGTCCTTTGCAAAGCTCTAGGGGAAAAGGTAAAGACACCAGTCCCACCAGTGTGATTCCTCCTACTTTGTTTTTATTTCTGAGTAATGTCTTGGCTATTTGGGTTTTCTTCTGATTCCATATAAAATGATGTACAATTTTTTTGGGATCTTTAAAGTATAACAGTGGAGCTTTAATAGGGATTGCATTAAAATTGCAATTGTTTTGGGTAGTATGGACATTTTAACAATGTTGATTCTTCCTAGCCATGAGCATGGTATATTTTCCCATTTTTTAATATCTTCAGCTATTTTTTTCTTAGAGTTTCATAGTTCTCTTTATAGAGATCGTTCACGTCCTTTGTTAGGTAAATTCTCAAATATTTCATCTTCTTTGGCACTACTGTGAATGGAATATTGTCCCTGACTGTTTTTTCAGCTTGACTATTGTTGGTATATATAAAGGCTACAGATTTATGAGTTTTGATTTTGTAACCTGAGATGTTGCTGTATTCCTTGGCAAAGTGAATGAATGCATCAATGAATGGACACAGTCTATTCATGGAATTGAGGCCCAGGAAATTCACATGAAACTGACCTAGGCATAGGAAATAGGGGTTCCACATTTAGTCCCAAGTGTAAAGTGAAGGAGACACCAAGGCACAGGTGTCTCCTCGGCAGTTGTCTGGCCTTTTTGGCTATTGGAGCCTCCGGTGGGGGTTGGAGGTCCCCCTCCTTGCCAGTCATGAGCCCACTGGCTCTTCAGCTGGCTGCCGCAGCACCAACACCACCAAGGAGGAGGCGGCAGGTCCGCCAGCTCCCCTGAGCTGGCCAGGGCACCAAATGTCCTGCATTAATTCTCCCTCTCCGAGTAGAAACCCTAACTGCTGTTAGGGAAAAGGGGCGAAGACTCGATCTAACTGCTTCCTGCTGAATCAGGCAGTGATAGAAGGGGGCAGTTAGGGTTTCTCCGGAGGGAGAGTGATACAGGGGTTCATGGACTGGAACCATCTTTATTGCGAGTGGTTTGATGACATTTCTGGAAAACACAAATCTCATTAGTATAATCAGTAATAGGCAAAGGTAGAGCAGCATCAGGTCAGAAGCACTTATTCAGTGATGCTAAAAGAAAATCATATTAGGATTTTTTTTTTTTTTGCTGTTTCCTGAATAATAACTTCAAACTTCCTTTTGGCTCACAAGTGTAGGTAGTCTGTGGTTGGCTGTCTTCACTGTCTGCCTCCGTTGAAGATGGAGGGTTCCAGGATTTTACTCATGAATGATGTATGTAGGAATTGACTCCAATAACTTTAAGAGCTGTAGAAGAAGACACGGTAACAGGAAAAGGGGACTTCCCAAGTTGGGGTTAGGGAAGGTGAGTTAGAGGGAAGAGTTTTGCTCGTGACTAGATGTCCAGGAGGGAAAAGTTCCTGTTCTAGGTAGTATGTCCCTCCCCAAATGGGGAGCAGCACTTTCAGGCATGATTAGGGAGGCATGAGAGAACAGTAAGTCATTCCAATTGCAACTTAAAGGCTGGGAGAAAAGTTTAGTAACCGGCTTTCCAGACACCCCCTGTATAGTTATGGATTTGGAGGGTAAAAGACCAAGGCTAGAGAGAAGTACAGAAAAGGTTGCTCCAGTGTCCAAAAGAAATTTTACCTCCTCGCGCTCCACTATAAGGCAATCCCGGGATTCTTGAGGGGTGATGACACAAGATGGAGCCATAAGAATTTGCCCCAGGCACCCTCAGTCCAGTTTGGGCTGCGATGAGGTCACTGTCCCAGGAGGCCTTCGCCTCTGGGGACAGGCCACCCTCCAGTGGTCACCCTTGCATTCTGGACAGGGGCCAGGTGGCTTGCCCAGCCAGTGGTGCTGCTGGGGGCGTTCTTTTCTGATGGATTAAAGATTTAAACTTAAGACATGAAACTATAAAAATCATTGTTTTTGTTTTTATATAGCCCATGAGCTAAGAGAGATGTTTATATTTTTAAATGGTTGGAAAAACGCAAAAGGACAATAACTTTTTATAATAGGAGAACCACAGAAAATTCAAATTCAATGTGTATATAAAGTTTTATTGGAACATAGTCACACTCATTCTCTTATGTTATTTCAATAGCTGCTTTCACATTACACTAACTATGATATTGACCATCTCTTTCACAAACTCTAAAGTATTTACTTTCTGCCTTTACAGAAAAAGTTTCCATACTCCTCTTTTTTTAAATCATTCCTACTCTTTAACCCTAGAATGCCACCTCTAGGGATTTATCACAAAGGAAAAGCACAAATGTTCAAATTAGCAGATTCATTATGTAAAAATATGTTATCTTCAGGGGATGAAGAAGTATGCACACCATGTTTTATAAGTATGCCGGCCATCTACACCAAAGTTGGCGGGTTCGAGCAGGGCCCAGGCCAGCTAAACAATGACAGCTACAACAAAAACATAGCCGGGTGTTGTGGTGGGTGCCTGTAGCCCCAGCTGATTGGGAAGCTGAGGCAAGAGAATCGCTTAAGCCCAAGAGTTTGAGGTTGCTGTGAGCTGTGATGTCATAGCACTCTACCAAGAGTGACATAGTGAGACTCTGTCTTAAAAAATAAAATAGAAAAAAAAAGAGTATTTAGTGATGTAGGAAGTGTTCACAATATATGTTTGATTGAAAATATAGGTTATAAAAGAACATGCTCATGACATCAATTTTGTGAGAAAGCAGACAAACCTTGTCTGTACTGCATTTTGCATTTTCTAATATTTCTAAAATGAACAGATTTGATTTCATCTGAAAAAAAATTTTAATTTTATGCTAAATTGTTTACTTGCTACTGGTAACTGAATAGTCATTTACAGATATTCTCAGTTAAAAAAATATATTTCTTTGTAGTTTGGCAAGAAAAGTAAAGTATAGGAAGATCAGAGCAAGAGGCAGTTGAAATTCTCATTTGTCACCTCATAATATTTTGTAGATATTACAGTGGTAAGTCTATTTATATTCACTTTAGAACAAAGTTGGAATCTGAGATACCATTTTACACCTATCAAATTGACAAGATCTTAACAATCTGATATTGTTGAAGAAATGAGAATTTTCATATACTTATGATGAGAGTGTAAGTCAGATAAGCTACTATAAAAAATAATTTACCAGCATCTACCCAGAAGAAAAAAAAATCATTTTATTATAAGAACATTTGCACTAGACTGTTTATCACAGCTTAATTGACAATCTCCAAAATGCCCACCAAACCAGGCCTGGATTAACAAGCTGTGGTATATGTATACCATGGAATACTATTCAGCCATTAAAAAGATGGAAACTTTACATCTTTTGTGCTAACCTTGATATAGTTGGAACATGTTCTTCTTAGAAAAGTATCACAGGAATGGAGAAGCAAGAATCCAGTGTACTCAAGTCTAATATGAAGCCAGTAGACGATCTAATATAGACCTTCGTAAGAGAAAAACTCAAACAAATTCAAGATGGGGAGCAGAGGAAGGGGGGAGCAGGGAGACAGAGGGAGGAGGATGGGGGTTATAGTGTATGGCACACCTCTTGGGGGGGACACAACTTTAAGAGGGACTTTAACAAATGCAATCAGTGTAGCCTAATTCTTTGTACCTTCAATGAACCTGCACCAATAAGTAAATAAATAAATAGGAAAAAGCAATAAAGAATTTTCCAGTTTCTAGTAGGACTGAAAATGCACATATTATTCCCCATCGTGTTCATCTCTATGTAGATACTGTAGAAAAATTTTCTCACATATGCACAAAAATCAAAAATTAAAGCAAAGATGTTTATAAACACAATATAAAAAAATATATAGAAACTAGAAAAATTCTGTATATCTACAGTTAGGAATATTCAACAAATTGTGTTTTATTCATGTGATATTGACCTATAGTGGTTAACATGAATGAACTATGTCATCATGATTAGATCTTATGAAGTACTATTGAATAAAAAACTAAGGTGAAATAAGATGTATATACATATGATATTTCTATAAAACTATTTACAATCACAAAAGAATATTATATGTAGTTGGACCTCTGTATCTGTGAGTTCCACATTGTGGCTGCCCAATCAGGTTTATCTGCCGGCTGCTGGAGGAAGCCAGTACAGCAGAGAAAGAGTTGATTCTGCATAGCACTAAGTAGGAAGATGAGAGGAATTTCTCAAATCTACCTCCCTGAGACTCTGGTCGACAGGATTTTTAGAGACAGCTTGGTGGGCAGGGGATTAGGCAATCAGGGACTGCGAATTGGCTGGGTTCAAGGTGGAACCATCAGTTCCCTGGTATGGGTGACTTTCTGGGTGGGTCAACCAATCCACTGGAATGCAGGACCAGGTTCTTGGGTGGGGAGTAGCAAGACCAGTTGAGTCCATTCTTTGGTCTGTGTGGGTCAGCCAATCCACTGGAATGCAAGACCAGGTTCTTGGGTGGGAAGTCACAGGACCAGTTGAGTCTGTTCTTTGGTCTGTGTGGGTCAGGCAATCCACTGGAATGCAGAACCTGGAATATCTCAAAAAGTAGCCTTACGTTTCACAAGCATGATGTAATCGATAGGCCAGCTCTTCTCAACCTGTGGGTCAAGACCTATAGGAACTGTATTAAAAGGTCACGGCACTAGGAAGGTTAAGAGCCACTGCTATAGGCAAAGTTAAGACTATTTATGACCAGCAAGTATGTGACTCCAGAGTAACAGAAAGGGGGACAGTGGCTCCATAAATAATTAATGTCATTATTTTTAGATGGGCCTCTGCCTTATTTTTAGCTAGGCTCTTATCACAAATCTCATCTTGCATTCCCTTATTAATTTGGAAAGGCAGTTTCAACATCCATAGATTCACCCAACCCGGATCAAAAATAAAAATAGGGAATAGTTTTGCCTGTACTGAATAGGTACAGACTTTTTCTTCCTCGCCATTATTTCCTAAACAATACACTGTAAGAACTACTTACATAGCCTCTACATAGTATTAGGTATGATAAGAAATCTAGAGATGATTTAAAGTATATAGAAGGATGTGTGTGGAATCCATGCAAATACTGTGCTATTTTATGGCAGAGACCTGAGCATCTGTGGATTTTGCTAGAGTGGGTCCTGTAGCCAACTCCCATGGATACAGGAGAACAAAAGTACAAAACAGAAACAAAAAATATTATATTCATTGAATAACAGTGAGATATTCCCCAAATGCCATGCATTTAGCAGTCACCTAGTAATAATGATGATAATGAACATGAAACATCTGATACTCAGACATTGAAATCCATTCAGTCACTACAAAAATCATTAACTCAACTCTTGCACGTTAAGACCCCATCATTCTTGACACTTCCTGACACAATATAGTTCAGCAATCACGTCGTGCCTCCTTATTGCCATAGAGAGAAAGATGGTTTCTGCATGGCTTTGAGGAGGCACACAGTTCTGCAAAGATGAAGTGGTTATCTGCAATTCACAACAAAATAGTAGAGGCTTTGTAAAATTGAACTTCCTATTCAACCTTCTCATTTGTGACAATTCATCCCAACTCCTGTAATCTTTCCTTATAGATGTTGTCTATTCATTTAATTTCTCCCTTTGTTCTTCTCTAGCCTCATATATGCATAATTAAAATGGGATAGATATCCACATTACACAGCTCCAGCCACTCTCCCACCCAAGTCGCCCATAAGAATGTAACAGTGGTGCATCAGACGTTCAGCTCTACAAATTTAGATCTAATATTAGTTTCTTCACAGATGAATGATTAGCCCATAGTAGCCTTCTTGCAACATATCGTTGAAATCTACCATGCACAATAAATTTTCTGAAATACTAAAAATGCACAGTAGTAATTCTGTATGCCTGTTTTGATGTGTGTAACTGTGGTCTCCCTACATCTTTGACTTTCCATGGATGTTTCTTTGGAAGCAACACAGTATAAATGTGACAAGAAGGTTCCACAACTGAAAAAGAAAAAAATACTAGTATCTTAATACTTTAATATGTGTACTTTGATTCCGTTGAAAAGTACATCCAAATTTCTCAGCCGGTAGTAAGAGGATCAAAGATAATGCAGAGTTTTATCAAAAGCACTACCACTTCCTACCCTTTAGCTTTTGCAACTGTATTCAAATTAATAATAAGCTAAAGTATAAAAATGCCCCCTCTAGTATCTGGAAGCTGCTGGTTGCGCCTCCCCATGTCTCAGACACATTTTTCTCTCAGGTCTCAATTAGAAAGATGTTTCTATTCAAACCATCTTAATTCATGTGGCACACTCTACCAGCTAAGCCCCGTGACATTTTTACATTCAACCCTTAGTAATAAATGACGGCTACGAAAATAAATAAGCAATTAAATAGAAGGAAGTAATTAGCCTTTACTAGAGAACATTGAGCTGATTAGACTCCTTGGTTCCTAGTCATCTTGAGGTGCAGCTTGCTGTATTTATTTTTAGCAGCAATAAAACATGTATCTCTTCCTACATTGCCACTGCCTCTGTATTCATAGGCCTGACTGGCACCTGAAGTATTTTCCTTGGGCAGATTTGTACGGACAGTCCCCAGATTACAAACAAGATCAGTTCTGTAGATTTGTTCTTAAGTTGGATTTGTATGTAGGTTGGAACAGGTTCCTTTACTACTACCTGTAATAACCTCCGTTTGTAAGTGCAAGGTATATGCAAGTTGGATGTTTGTAACTGGGGGACTGTCAGTATAGGAAAAGGACAACAATGCAGTTGAAGTTTGTAGAGCATATGGGAGAACTGTGGTCTGTTCAGGTGTGTGTTGTTTTTGCTTCCAAATGGCTGCGTGATCAGAAGCTAAGATGGCGATGTCAGTTAAGTTGGTTTCCCCAACTGTTTTCTCTGGTTCTGAGCCTTACTGCACAAAGGACAAGCACTGACTGACGTATAGTCTCCCTTGCCTTGTCTGATGCTGAGTGCAGAAGCATAAAAAGATAATCATTTGTGCTTCTAACTCTGTGAAGGCAATGATCTTCAGCTTCCGGTTAAGGTCATTCATCTCTAACTTCAAAATATAAACATGGGTAGAAAACATTGCCCCATTTCAACTCCTCTTTCTGAGTATGTTACATTGGTTTCCCATGGATTGACTACTTATCTTTTTCAAAAAATAACTTTGCTTAGGAATACACCTGTCATAAGGCCTTATCGAAGCTGCAAAAAAAAGAGAAGCCTGTTGTAAACGTCAAGAATGGCGCAAAGGTTACAGGAAGCCTGGTGTGATATGGAGCACTTAATTACCAGGCCAGGCCCCTGCACATGACTGAGGAGTGCTGACTAACGGCCCGTCCTCCGGGCATACGAGGAAACTCCTAGACTGGACCAACCCTCTGGTTATCCCTGATGTGACAATAGCCCCCTTTTTCTGGGTCTTAGTTCCTAAGGAGGGATACTTGCTTAGGTTCAAGCAAGGCAATGCTAGGCAGGACTTGGATCTGGGACAGAGAAAAGCACTGGCACAGCTGATGCTGTAGATTGGGGAATCACTGGTCCATAATCCAAAGAGAAGTCATTCAAGCCAGCACTTTAGTTCCATGAAGCCTCAGAAAAGATGGAGTTTATGTAGCAGGTGGGGAAGGCACTTCAGGTAAAGGGGACAGAAAGCCCTGTGTCAGCCATGATAGTAATTTACATGGAGTGCCCCGAGTAGCCACCAGAATCCCACTGGACTGAACTGGGCCCGGTAGACCCTTGGCTTCATGCTCCTGCAGGCTGCTCCCTGGGCCACACCGTGGGTCCCCTGTGTCTCGGTGAGCTATAGGGGATTAAGTGAATATGATCCTCACTTTGAGGAGTCCTGCACGCACACGTGAGCAAACACACACACACACACCTCCATCAATTTTATTAAACAACTCAGGCATCGTTGGAAACAGCAAACACAGCAATCGCTAACAGCTCACATCGCTTCTCGCGTCACTTCATGATAATTCTAACATATTTTTCCTTTAATACTTCACAGTTCCTAACATGATCGTTTTCCTGGGAGAGAAAACAAATTCAAAAAGAAAAAAAATGTGTAGAAAGGATGCCATTTGGGCCCAGCAAGTCTTTGGATGGAGATGGGATCCCTGATGGAAAGTTACAGGGTTTCCACTCTCAACTTTTCCGCTGAAACTCAGAGCCAAGGGTTTCTAAGTTGACTTTATTACAGATCTAAGGGAAACAGAGAAAGTTGGATTTTTCTACCAGAGCATAGTTTAAACATGAACAGGATTAAATAAATCCTGCTGAGTCTTAGAAAGGAGTTAGAGAATTTACTCCACCTTACCCCTTTGCTTGGTTGAATTGCTAAGTTAGAAACTGCCAAAGCGCTCCGCCAACCGGGTTCCCTCCCCACGGCGACACAGCGGTCTTCTCCAACTGCCACCGCCGCCATGCAGGTGATACTGCTCTTTAGCCGCCAGGGAAAGCTTCGGCTGCAGAAATGGTATGTCCCACTACCCGACAGAGAGAAGAAAAAGATTACGACAGAACTCATTCAGACCGTTTTAGCCCGGAAACCTAAAATGTGCGGCTTTCTGGAGTGGCGAGATCTGAAGATCGTTTACAAAACATACGCGAGTCTGTATTTTTGCTGTGCTACTGAGGATCAGGTCAATGAATTGATCACGCTGGAGATCATTCATCGTTACGTGGAGTTACTGGACAAGTGTTTTGGCAGTGTGTGCGAACTGGATATCATCTTTAAGTTTGAGAAGGCTTATTTTATTTTAGATGAGTTTCTGCTGGGAGGGGAAGTTCAGGAAACATCCAAGAAAAATGTCCTGAAAGCAATCGAGCAGGCCGACCTCCTGCAGGAAAAAGCAGATAATATGTATCGCAGCAAGAGTTTCATTGGGTGTAAGAAAGCGCACTAGACTTCGTGCTGGACTGCTGACCCCATCAAGTGTGTAGGATGGATGAATTCAGTTTGTCATTGTGGTTTTGTCAAGTTTGTTGTTTATGTTTTGGCATTCCTTGAAAAATCTACAATTATATTAAATCCCAAAGGATAGTCCCACTAACTTTATTAAACTGATACTTTCATAGGGAAAGTGACTTATCATTTATTTTTTTACCTAGAATACTGAAATAGGTTCAGAGGGTCATCGACAAAAACCATATTCATGAAATACTGTGAATCGCTAAGGCCATGGATACGGAAGAATTTTCCTATGAAAATGGGAGCCTCTGGAAGAAAACGAAGCATTTGGGAGTTTATTATTAATAATATTTTAACTTGCTATTCCGTTTCACTATGATTTATTCTGAGTAAGGAAGAAAAAGGGCAACTGTCTCTTAAAAATGTTTAGACATGGGCGGCACCTGTGGCTCAAAGGGGTAGGGCGCCGGCCCCATATGCCGCAGGTGGTGGGTTCAAACCCAGCCCCCGCCAAAAAAAAAAAAAAATGGTTAGACATTTTTTGAGGATTAAAGACTAATGGACTTTTCTCCTCAGATACTTTTGTATTTAATGGTTGTATAAGTTTAGGAATCTGTAACATTTTTTTTAACAGTTTACATGATTTTGTAGGTCAACATTTTGTGTTCCAACTTGAATAAATATTAAAATGAGGATGCATTAAAAATGCTCGAATAAGCAGTTGCAAACTTTTGGAGTCACAAGCCTTCTCGTGGGGTATATAATCCCTTTGAGAGGCTCAAGGGTGATAGGCCCTCTCCTCAGGAAAGTTTGTACCTAATTTTGCTTCTAATTTCAGAGAATTCTTGGAGCCCCTAGAAGCACATTCTAGGGTCGCTGTAAAAACTTTACATCAGGTTACATTTTCTTCCTTGATCATGGGAGAACATCTTGTTTGATACATTTGTTGGCTTAGACATTTAACAAATCTATTTGAAGAATTCTTTAAAATCTATCTTGAAGATCTTTTAAAAAGTAATATCCTTAGTCTCAAAGTCACATTCTCTGGGTATTTTTGTTTTTGTGGTTCTAAGTGAACAGTTAAAAACTGTCTTTGCTACTTAAAGTACCAGATAGGAGACTATTTTCCCACTTTTTCTTGGGAAAGGTTTTTTTTTTCCTGTAGGATCTCTGTTTTATGTAATAAAATCCTGGTGAATGTAAATACTGGTGGAAGGGAGTATTCTAATTGGATTTTCCATTAACTTGATATTGACCAGATAACTTACACTGAAAATCTTGCAGAATATTTTTAGCAAATACAATGCTTCAGTATTTTGTAGGATTTTCAGAGGACATGTGTCATCATTTGGTTTATTATCATATACAGTAAAGTTATAAAGGATGAATTTGAACTCCTAAGTCATTGTTTAGGAGTTAAATATTCAGCCATAAACCAAAGAATAAAAAGAAAACAAAAATGTGAGCTTCAGGTAACTTTAGGTACCGTGAACTAAATGTTCTGAAAATTTGATCGTATCTGTGTCAGTTTGTATACTGTGTGTAAGAATATATCTATTTCTTTTGTAACCACGTCATGAATATTTTAATGTCCCTGTGTACTAAATAACAACTCACCGAATATGCAGAATTTCACAGAGGAAATAGAGTGCTGGCATACATGTGAAAGAAAATGTCCTCAGATCGGTGACTGAGTATCTTGTATAATAAGAGAACGTTGCAGAGGCAGTACCTTGATGATTATATTTTTTTCTGTTCTCATTCCTAATTCTTCTCTGTTTTATTTTCTGTGTGTGATCTTTCTGTGTATAGCTCCTTCCTGTCCAAAACTGATTTTATCTCATCTAGACAAAATATGGCCGATGTGCATTTTGAGCAACAGTTCATTTTAAACACATGCACGTTATCATTAATGAACTATCTGTTATTCATCTTATAAGAGGAAAATTTGGCAATCATTAAAACACTTACCAAAGAAAATATAGTTGAAGCGCGAGGTCTAAATAAGCAGCGCCATAATATACAGTGTGGTTTGGTCTTCAAATACTAGGAGGTGGGGAGATGCGTTTGTGTGATTATCATACAATCTGTATGAGTAATGTGTTCTAATGGGTCCCATAAGGGTACACGTGGAAATAAGAGAGTAAAATGAATCTGTACTATTACATAATATTTAAAGTTAAGCATTCTGTTTTTAAGAAACTTCGTAGTACCACATTTATTGGATCATATTTGTGCTATACGATGATATTGAACAATCCTTTTAAGAATTTTTAGAAAGCTGTGTCTGGAAAGTCTCTTCTGCAATATCTGTTGCTTAATAGTAACTTTTCCAAAATATGAATGCTGAGTTTAAGTATATAGTTAAAAAATTCTTTTTTTTAATTTTTTTTTTGAGACAGAGCATCAAGCTGTCACCCTGGATAGAGTGCTGTGGCACCACAGCTCACAGCAACCTCCAATTCCTGGGCTCAAGCGAGTCTCTTGCCTCTGCCTCCCAAGTAGCTGGGACCACAGGTGCCCACCACAACACCCGGCCATTTTTTGGTTGCAGCCGTCATTGTTGTTTGGCAGGCCCGGGCTGGATTCGAACCTGCCAGCTCAGGTGTACGTGGCTGGTGCCTTAGCCCCTTGAGCCACAGGCGCCGAGCCAAAAAATTCTAATGTTCAATTTCAATTCCTAAATACTTATATTTTACTACTTATGCCTTTCTAATATATTAAGTCTTCATTTAATTAATTAATGCTTTGTTAGCTGTGGCTTTATATTTCTGAATATTAAAACTTTTAATATTGATCACTATTGTATATTTTAATAAAATATAAAAGAAAAAGTTAAAAGAAAGAACAAAAAGAAACTGCCAAATAGCTAATGCATAAAATATAAAGTCTGCTGAAAACCCAACATCATTATCCTTGAAACTAAAATTATAGTTTTGGCCAAAAGGACAAGGACAAGATTTTTTTTTTCCTTTATCCACTCCATCTTTTTTTTTTTTTTTTTGGTAGAGACAGAGTCTTACTTTATCGCCCTCGGTAGAGTGCTGTGGCATCAGGCAGCTCACAGTAACCTCCAACTCCTGGGCTCTGGCTGTTCTCTTGCCTCAGCCTCCTGAGTAGCTGGGGCCACAGCCATCTGCCACAACGCCCAGCTATTTTTTTGTTGCAGTTCTGCCGAGGTCGGGTTTGAACTCACCACCCTCGGTATATGGGGCCTGCGCCCTACTCACTGAGCCACAGGCGCCATGCTCCACTCCATTTTTTTAAGTAATTTTAAAAACTATGTCCTTCCTATAATTTTATTTTAAACTAAAGCAAATATTTATATAATGCTTTATAATATATAATACACACATTACATGTACCTCCTCATTTAACTGTTTGAAGGTTTGGAGCAGGTATAATGCTACTCTTCTTTGACAGATGAAAAAATAAAGGCTCAGTGAGCCCAAGTTCCTTATCTGAGGACTTTAAGCCATGGAGTGTCATGGGTGGGACTTCAACCAGATTTTGGATTCTAAACCCAGAGTTCTTTCTACTCTGCTTGGTCCTTCTCACCACCAGTCATTTTCCCAAATGGTCCATTTTCAGACATTTTCCTGAAAGCAGGGCCCAGTCACAATATGATGAAAATTTACAATGGTGATCGAGGCTATATTCTTTCCCAAAAGTTCTCATCTAATTCAATTCCAAACGTATTTATTAACGTCAGCAATGATGAAACAGGGGCTCGCTCTGTTTGGGGAAGGCAGGATATTATAGTAGGCTACAGACTCTGGAAACAGACCACCTGCACTTGAATCGCAGCCCACCGCTTCCTAAAAGTAAGATTTTTGGATGTTTACTGTGCCTACATTTTCCCCATCTGTATATAGGGTATACTAATACCATCTGCCTCACAGAGTTGTTATGGGAACTAATGTATAATATGTTATATGATATAAGTCATATCGAGCACTTAGAATGACTTAGATTTAGTAAGAATCAAATAAATCCTGGTTAATACTATTTGAAGGGACAGATTTGTGTACATGACCATAACCACACAAGTAGCTATTAAAATAGGTAAGTACCTAAAACCAGGTGTTACTATGATTCTATCTAGGAAAGGAGGAACCCAAGGGGCAGTTGTTTGAGAAGGCCTGTAGGTGAAGGAGAATCCTAAAGAGCAGAATAAGCAGAGACATCTGGTTTTCAAAAAATATGACAGCCAAGCATGGTGGCTCTCGCCTGTAATCCTAGGACTTGGAAGGGCAAGGTGGCAGAATTTCTTTTTTTTTTTTTTTTTTTTGCAGTTTTGCCTAGGGCTGGGTTTGAACCCACCACGTCCGGCATATGGGGCCAGCACCCTACTCACTGAACCACAGATGCCGCCCAAGGTGGCAGAATTTCTTGAGCTCAGAAGTTCAAGACCAGCCTGAGCAAGAGCAAGACCTCATCTCTACTAAAAATAGAAAAACCAGCCTGATATTGTGGTGGGCACCTGCAGTCCCAGCTACTCAGGAGGCTGAGGCAAGAGGATCACTTGAACCCACGAGTTTGAGGTTGCTGTGAACTGTGATGACGCCATAGCATTCTACCCGGGGTAACAGAGTGAGACTCTGTGTCAAAAAAAAAAAAATGCCCTGGATTGAGGTGGAACACAAGAATGGAGAAGCGGCTCGGCGCCTGTGGCTCAGCAGGCTAAAGCGCCAGCCATGTACACCTGAGCTAGCCCAGGCCCGCCTGCAACCAAAAAAAAAAGTTCGGGCGTTGTGGTGGTCACCCGTGATCCTAGCCACTTGAGAGGCGGAGGCAGGAGACTCACTTGAGCCTGGGAATTGGAGGTTGCTGTGAGCTGTGATGCCACAGCACTCTATCCAGGGTGACAGCTTGAGGCTCTGTCTGAAAAAAAAAAAGAATGGAGAAGCAAGACTCTAATGTACTCAATTCTAATATGAAGGCAGTAGATGAGCTAGTACAAGGGGGGAGGTAGGGGAATGAGGGAGCATGGAGAGGGGAGAAGGGAAGGAAATGAGGGTCTTGGTGTATGGAAAAATAAATAGAAAAAAAAAATGGCAACTAAAATTAGTACTTGATTTAATGATTATTTAAAGCAATGGAACCATTGGTACCAAGCTTCAGGAGTGAAGCTTTTGACATAGAAAGTAGAAGGGTCTTCAGATCCCCCATCTCCCATCCCAAGGAAGCTGAACTTCTCAATCAGCTACTGTACGATGATGTCATCAAGGCTTCAGGAAGACCAGGGTAGTATTCATTCCCACAGAGAGGGTTAAAACTTCCGGGTCACAGCCTGCCCTCCCCTTCAGTTCTGACTTACCCTGTGATTTACCTAAGTCACATAGCTCCTTGAGGACACCTCCCAACTTCTTTCTTTCTCTTTCTCCTTCTTCCTCTTCCTTCCTCTCCCATGTTATTCTACCTAATCATATTTCTACGAAGGATGATTAAGGCACAGGCATTCTTGTGTGCTCTTACCTAATAGGCACAATGTAAGGGTAAATGTCACACCTCCTGGGGGAGGGGCACAACTACAACAGGGACTTTACCTAACAAATGCCAACATTGTAACCTAATTGTACCATCATATTAATCTGAAATGTTTTTTTAAAAGACACATTAAATAGTTCTTAGAAAATAGAAAATGCTCTGTGGTTTAATGATAACTAAACAAGAAATAAAAATAAAACCAGCAAAGCACAGCTGTCTTGTAATCTTCACCTAAATTAGCTTACTCAGTGACGTCAGATGCAATTTAATCATGCCTCAGCCTCTCAGGCTTGATAGTGTTTTATAGAGGAGTTTTATACGGAAGAGTTTTGTGCGATTTTATAGAGGATTCAACTGTGACATAGAAGCAATTTTCCTGATAGAAGCTCATGAGTCAGTAGCAGTGCCAGTGAAAGGTCTCCATGATGTGACTTCTAGAGCAACCAGCAGCTCAAGGGCGGCTTCCACTTGCTTTAGACTGAGACCTTCTTCTGCTACGTGCTTTAATGGCTCAGGAGGCTGCCTTCAGAGTTACAGAAAACCCCCTTTAAACACACTTTAATAACCTGAACAAGTCCTCCAGCCTTGGTGGGAGTGACTCTATCCTTCTAAAATATCCTCAAACAAATACATACATACATATATGTATGTCTGTACATGTGAGTGTACATATATACATATACATATGTGTATATATACACAGACAGACATATATGTATACATGCGATGCATCTGACTTGTACCTTAACTGGATAAAGAGTTCTTACAACTCAGTAATAAGAAATCAACTGAATTGAAAATGGGCAAAAGATTTGAACAGATAGCTCACAAAAGAATAGATAAGCAGATGGCCAAAAAATGCATTAAAATGCTCAAAATCTTTAATCATCAGGAAAGGGAAAATTAAAACCATAATCATGTACTATTTCATGCCCTTTAGAGTGACTGAGATCAAAAAGGATGACATTCCACATAACTGCTGTGGTCAAAAAGGAGCCTAGAGTGACAGTTTCCCTTGACAGTCACTGTTCTGTTTGCTGTAACTGATCTCCAACATTTTAGGAAAATATTTTTTGTACCTGCCGTTTCTCGGGTATAGCCAGAGACTTTCACTGGGCTTGCCACGTTCCCACAAACCAGTAGAAAGCTGCATCAGATGAAGACTCCAAGATGGCTGGGGTTGATTTTTCTGGAGAGTGAAGACTCTGGGGGTCATGACAGTGATGAAACAGAACAATCTCAGGGCACCTGGGTTACCCCAAGTCTCCTGGCTGAGTCTGATCCTGAAGCGAACAGCGAGTTTCTGGAGCTGTGTTTTAAAGTTTGCCGGTAAAGCTGCCCTCACCTGTGATTATGGCACTACTGAGTCAGGAGAGAACTTCCATGGGAAAAGGCAGGCAAAAAGTTATTTTAGGTGGAAACTGCATACCAAGCCCAGATATTTGTTTTTGGGGGTTCTGTATGTATCTGATTAAAGACTCTGGAAGTTAAAAAAAAAAAAAATCTGCCAGTCCTCGGTGTTGCTAGGCTTGGAGGGCAGCTGGAGCTCTCACACAGATAGTGGGAGCATCTTACTGCTTCAGAAAACAGGGTGACAAGTTCTTGTAAAGTGTCAAATGACCTGGAAGTTCCACTCTTAGGTATTCGCCGAAGAAAAATGAAGACAAATCCACACCCAGACTTGAAACTGAATGTTCGCAGCAGCTGTATTCTGTGCGGGCAGCTTCAGAGGCGAATCCCAAAGATCCCTCCCCAGCTAGAATTCACGCATGTGTGTAACACTCTCTCCTTGAGTGTGGGCAGAGCCTAGGGACTTGCCTCTAACAGAGAAAATAAGCCAAGAGTGATGAGCTGTGACTTCTGAGACTCGGTTACCAAGGACTATGGTTTTCCTGTGGTTTGCAGTCTCTGGCTCCCTTGCTCACCTGTGCTTGTGAGCTTCTGGGGAGAGGCCCTGGTGACAGAGGACCAACCTCTGATGAAACTGAGGCTCTTAAACTGGTAGACCGCAAGAAACCGAATCCTGCTAATACAAGAAACCGAATCCTGCCAACACAAGAAACCAAATCCTGCTAATAGCCATGAGCTTTCCAATGAGCAGCCTGGTCAACACCGGGACTACAGCTCCATGAGGGACCAAAAGGCATTAGCACCCAACTAAGCTGCACCAAAATTCACGACACACAGAAGCTAGGAAATCATAAATGTTTTGCGGTAATAACTTGTTACTCGGCAATACCTGACTAATACACATTTACAGGAGTCAAAAAGGGAAACAAGAAAATGCTAAACATATTGTGGGATAGCCATACAGTGAAGTGCTACTCAGCAATCAAAAGAAACCAACTTCTGATACCAGTGACAACACAAATGATCCTCAACCATCAAACTTAGCAAAACCAAAGAGAAGAGCGCATGCCATGTGATTCCTTTCATACGAGGGTCTAGAAAGACAAAGTGCAGCAATTCAATGGCAGTGCAGGGCCAGGAGTTGAAGTTACTTGCAAAGAAACAAACGAAAGTTCTGGGAGTGTTTATGCTGACACATGGCTATACACCTTTGTCATAATTTATTGAACAACATGTACCTAAAATAGGCGTATAGGCATATTTTATTATATGCAAGTTATTCCTCAATAAAATTTATTTTCAAAGGTAAAACAAATAAATCCTAAAGCAGATACTAGATATAAGCCTATGACAGCAAATTCTAAAAATTTTAGCAAACCAGTTCCTAGAAAAATATAAATAACAGAAATAGGCCCATGGAAAAATGGAACACCAAGCATATAATATCGTATATTAGTATAGAAGAGAGCAACCACATAATAGATTGAAAAGGTGATTTAAAAACTACTGAAGGCTACTTAGAAGTTATTGAACTTCTTGATCCTCAGTTTCTTGATCTGTAACACGGAAATATAGTAACACTTACTTTCTAGTATTTTTGTGAGAAATAAGCAAAAATGTTCAACGTGGTACTTGGGACACAATGGATGGGCAATACTGGTTTTTCTGACGTGTAATGGTGTTTTAAGTCCTTTTGATGACAGATGTGCTTCTCTTTCCAAATGGTTAACATAAGGTTATTTAATCCAATCACCATCCATTGAGTTCCTCCTTTTGAGATACTTCCTAAGGAGGTTTTCTCACTCCTCAAGATGGAACAAACTTTTCTTTCCTGAACTTAATTGTGGAAAGAGAAAAATATAAATAAAGCTGGAAGAGGCTAAGTCTTCTGAAAAAGACAAGACCATAGAACTTCCCAGGAAAGGAGATGATAGGTCTTAAGAATGTTTTAAGGATAATGAACACAGATCCTTTCTGCAAGCGTTAAACTAGGATGATACATCCAGTTCTGTGTTAAAGAATGCCGAGGTTTCAGAAGCCTAAGCGACTGTGTCACAAAGCTGATCTCTTAGTATCTCAAGCCAGGGGGAGGTTGACCTGAATCAGAGCTCTTCACCTGGTGTGTCTTTACCTCACTCCCCCAGGGAAGCCTCTGGCTCCAGGGTGGAGATCACTCTACCTGGGTGGTTTAGGAGTGGTGATCAGGGAATGCAGACTCGGGCCTACCTGAAGGCCTGAAAGAATGTGGCAAGTCAGTTCTCTGCTGGTCTCCTCCCATCTCCATATTGCATGATTGTTCCTCCAAAATCTGGAACGCACAAGGCTTTTAGACAGTTGATGGAGCCTCCTGCAGCTCTGACTTGGATGATATGCTAGAGAACATTTCTGTGGACAGCAAGAAAGGGACAGTACTAGGTCTTATCCCAGGGGGCACAAGTAAATTCTAAGACAGGCATTCTCCTATCCTCTCCACCTGCACATACATCCGTCCCTACATTCACACGAAGAAGTATGTGTGAAGTACATGGCACTGTTCCTGGCTCACAATAGACTGTCAATGAATATTGGTCTCCCCTTGCCCACCGTCGTTTCACCCAGGTCCAAGTAGAGCGTGCAAGACAACTTACTCCATCCTGCTAAATTCTCCTCTTGGCCCCTTACTAAAAGTCAAAAGGGAAATTTGAAGAGATCAGCATGTTCTACAAAGAAGGACAGCTCAATTCAAGTTTGGCTTAAAGAGCATTTGTGAAGCACAGGCTATGCTCCTTGGAAGGTGCCGGACATTAAACAGTAGGGCTGGCCGGTTCGAGCCCAGCCTGGGCCTGCTAAACAACAATGACAATGACAATTAACAAAAAAAAAGAAAAAGCCAGACACTGTGGTGAGCACCTGTAGTCCCAGCTCCTGGGAGGCTGAGGCCAGAGAATCACTTGAGCCCAAGAGTTTGAGGTTGCTCTGACCTGCGACGCCATGGCACACTACTGAAGGCGACATTGAGGTTGCTCTGACCTGCGACGCCATGGCACACTACTGAAGGCGACATAATGAGACTGTCTCAAAAAAAAAAAAAAAAGATGATTTCTGGTTACCATGGCCAAAAATCACCTTAAAATATCTTAAAATAACAATGTATTATTGACTTTCGTAGAGAGTCATTTTTCATGTTATTTTAAGGCATGAAAAGCAATTGAGGCCTCAGACCCACTGCAGCCTCCTCTCGGCACCATGAACCACTCTTCCCAAAATGTCTTCACTCAAACCCACACAGGGCTCCCCCTGAATGATTAGACACTCAAGGAAGAGCACGAGGTGGCCGTGCTGGGGACGTCCCCAAGCCCTGCTCCCACCATGATCCACATCCATGGCCAGACGGCTGTGCCCGACCACGTCGTCTGGTCCCTGTTCAACACACTCTTCATGAATTGCTTCTGCCTGGGCTTCATAGCATCTCACCTACTCCGTGAAGTCTAGGGACAGGAAGATAGTGGGTGACCTGGCTGGGGCCAAGACCTACACCTCCACTGCCAAGTGCCTGAACATCTGGGCCCTGGTCCTCAGCCTCCTTGGGACTATTATGCTCATCATTATCCTGGTGATCATTATCCAGTCGCATTGATAGAGTGGAATCCCTGTCAAAGCTGCCACTGGCCACCCAGCACCACATGCTCTCCGCTCCGTGCCAGCCCTGTCTGGATTCCACCCTTCATGCAGCAGTTTATACTCACACGCCTGTCCACAAAGGGTTTCAATAAAGTGCGCACAGTCTTGAAAAAAACAAAAAAATAAAAGCAATTTATTGGACCTGGCTGGCTGTTCCTCACGTAACAGCCGTCAGTGAGCAGCTGAGTCATCCCGAGGTTTGTCTGGGCTCCGTGTCCAGGACAGCTTCATCACTCACCTTTCTAGTGCTTCAGAGCCTGCTACCTTCATCCAGAAGGTAATCCCCACTTCTTATATAATGACTTAAAAGTCTAAGAAAAGGAAGCAGAAATGTCAATGATCTTACAGTCTGAGCCTAGAAATGGCCCAGAATCTCTTCTGCCATATTCTGACAAGTCAAAGCAGCTCCAGACCAGCCCAGATTCAAGGCAGAGAAGGGGTAGACGCCACCTCTCCATGGGGAAGTGGTGTATATATGTGCACAAAGGGAAGGAAATGATTGATGGTGGGCTCTTTGGAGACAAGCTAACACTGATGGAAAAGTGTATAAGGTCTACGTGCATAGAAACATAAGATGTTTATCTGTATGATTTTTTTTTTTTTTAGTGAGTAGTTTTTCACCCAAGTGCAAGATAAGTACCACCTATCACATGACTCAGGCTCTTGAGCCTGCCATTAAAATGATTCTCAATGAAGGGCAGACTCATCTGATCATAATGTTTTCCTCTTGTCTAAGATGACTTTGTCCCTTGGACTCTTTTCCCCAATAAATTTCATCCTCCATGTGCGTATGTCACCATTCTGTCTGCAGAGTAAAAACCAAGACTTCTGAACAGCCAGACCAACCCCCTCCTCTTGCTCCCATCTCATTATGCTACCTAATTTCCTTCCATTTTTCCTATAATCATAACTTCCACTTACGTAATTCTTCCAACTAGAACAAGTCACATGCTTTCATCACTTGTGCTTCTTCAAGGCACTTACCTTAGTCTGTAACTTTGTATTTATAAGACTGTTGGATTAATTTTTATCTTTCTCCCCAGACTCTAAGCTGTATATAGTCAGGTACCCACCCAGGACATACTAGATGCTCATTAATATTTCTTGAATGAATGAATGAAAGAAAGATTTCTTCTCTCCAGAACCATCAATTGCTGAAATGCCCCTACAATGGAACATGGTGTTGGAAGTTTATTTTCTCAAACATGGTGTTTGATTTTCACATATCAAACTTTAGAAAGCTTGATATTGAATTTAAGGAAAATGAAATTATGATACTTGATCTTTGACTCAAGCAGTACAAACCAAGTGGTTCTCTTGCAGGATCTCCTCCAATGCAGCAGACGTGACCTCAGGCACGCCAGGCTCTCCTGATGGAATATCTAGGTTTCACTTCCTACTTGCCATTTCAGACCCCCTTGCTGTGTTCCTGCGTCTCAAATTCCTTCCCAGATGCCTCACACCTGCTTGCTCAAGCACTTCAGTTAGATGTTGCAGCTGGAATGTCCATTTGGCCTAAAATCCGCCCAAACTCCCTGCTCTCCTTGAATAACATCTTTGAAAAACCTGCCCTGCCTCACCTCCACACCCACACATAACTCTGGAATCTCTACTGAATTCCAATACCCTGATTCTCAGTGCATTCAAACATTGCTTCATTTAGTTTTGGTGCTCCGGAAACTGAAAACTGAAATGGACTCTAGGAATCTTTTTATTCTTACTTTTATTATGGAAAAAAATTTAAAGGTAAAGAAAAGACTATAATAAACTTTAATATGCTCATCACCCAGTTTTAATTATTTTCAGCTCATAGCCAGTTCTATTTCATCACATCCCTATCTACACCCCTTTCCCCTGGCTGATTTCGAAACATGTGAATTATCTATAATATTTGGTTTTGTGCAAAATAACGAAATGACCTAGTACCTTCTGAGGAATGTAGCAAATAGGGAGTTCATTTGGCTTAAAATCTGCCTATCTCCAAAAGATATGAAAAACACAAGTAAAATACTTTAGCACCCTAAAAAATACTCTTCATACTTTTAATTTTCAGTCCAAAAGACATTATAAAGCCCCACAAAACTAGCTTTTCTCTACTACTGTTCTCCTACACATACTCCACAAGTTAACATACCTACCTAGTCTCTAAAGGACAGGAAGATACGGGGGTGTTTTGTTTTGTTTTAAGACAGGGTGATAGGGTCTTGCTCTGTTACCCAGGCTAAAGTGTAATGACATCATCATAACTTACTGCAACCTCAAACTGCTGAGCTCAAGCAATCAACATACCTAGGCTCTTGTGTAGCTGGGATTACAGGTTTCTACCACCATATCCAAATATTACACTTATAATTTTTTTTTTTTTTACTTTTTGTAGGGATGGGGTCTCACTATGTTGCCCAGGCTGGTCTTGAACTCTTTGTCTCAAGTGATACTACCCCACTCCCCAGTCTCCCAAAGTGTTAGGATTACAGGCATGAGCCATCCCACTCAGCCAATTATCTGTCAATACCATGTCTTGCTTGGCTGGGGAGGTGGCTCACGCCTGTGATTCTAGCACTCTGGGAGGCTGAGATGGAAGAATCCCTTGAGCTCAGGAGTTCAAGACCAGCCCGAGCAAGAGTAATACCCCATCTCTACTAAAAATAGAAAAATTAGCTGAGCATCATAGCAGTTGCCTGTCATCCCAGCTACTTGGGTGGCTGAAGCAAGAGGATTGCTTGAACCCCAGAGTTTGAGGTTGCTGTGAGCTAAGGCTGATGCCATGGCACTCTGTCTAACAGAGTAAGACTCTGTCTCAAAACAAAACAAAACAAAAAAGAAATTCACAATAAAACAGACAATTGGCGCTCTGGACAAAGACCACCAGGAACACCTATAGTTGAACAGGTGGAGATTTTTGTGAACTGCATTAGGGAGAACACACACCATGGGACAATCATGGAACATCTCAGTAAGAGCTCATCAAAAAGAACCTGGTATAGGACTTAGACTTTGTAGGGAATTTGGGGGAGGGTCTAAGGAAGCAGAGCTCACTGTAGATTGAGTGCTGTCAGAAAATGGAGGCAATTCGGCTCAGTGCCTGTGGCTCAACAGGCTAAGGCGCCAGCCACATACACCTGAGCTGGCAGGTACGAATCCAGCCTGGGCCCGCCAAACAACAATGACAGCTGCAACCAAAAAATGGCCGGGCATTGTGGCGGGCGCCTGTAGTCCCAACTACTTGGGAGGCGGAGGCAGGAGACTCGCTTGAGCCCAGGAATTGGAGGTTGCTGTGAGCTGTGATGCCACAGCACTGTATTCAGGGTGACAGCTTGAGGCTCTGTCTCAAAAAAAAAAAAAAGAAAAAAGAAAAAGAAAATGGAGGCAATTCTATGATTGGGGATCTCTGTAGGTCTTATCTCTGGGGAAGACAGACTACAGAGAGATTAATACTGTCATCAGTAAAGAAGTTACTTTTACACAGCTGGTGGGACTGCAAACTAACACAAACTTTTTGGAAGGAAGTATGGGGAGAACCCTCAAAGAACTCAAGTTGGACCTCCCATTTGACCCTGTAATCCCATTACTGGGCATCTACCCAGAAGGAAAAAAATCCTTTTATCATAAGGACACTTGCACTAGACTGTTAACTGCAACTCAATTTACTATTGTCAAAATGTGGAAGCAGCCTAAATGCCCACCAACCCAGGAATGGATTAACAAGCTGCGGTATATGTACACTATGGAATACTATTCAGCCATTAAAAAAGATGGAGACTTTACATTCTTTGTACTAACCTGGATGAAAGTGGAACACATTATTTTTAGTAAAGCATCATAAGAATGGAGAAGCATGAATCCTATGTATTCGATTTTGATATGAGGACAATTAACGACCTAGTATACAGTAGAGTGTAGGGGAAGGGGAGAGCAGAGAGAGTGAAGAAGGGAGGAGTGGGAGAGAAGGAGAGCAGAGAGAGGGAAGGAGGGAGAGTGTGGGGTCAAGACACCTCTGGGGGCAAGACACAATTGTAAGAGGGACTTTACCTAACAGACAAATGCAATCAGTGTAACCTGGTTTCTTGTACCCTTAATGAATCTCCAACAATTAAAAAAAAAAAAGAAGTCACAGTCACCCATTCAGCAAGAGAGGAGAATCTTTGGTATTTTGCTTGCACAGTGACCTGTTTTTTTTTTTGTTTTTAGTTCTTTTGTTTGTTTGATTTTTGAGACATAGTCTTACTTTGTTGCCCAGAATAGAGTGTTTTGTTGTCTGTCTAGCTCACAGCAACCTCAAACTCCTGGGTTCAAGCAATCCTCTCGCGTCAGCCTCCCTAGTAGCTGGGACTACAGGTGGCTGACCTTACACCCGGCTAATTTTTCTATTTTTAGTAGAGGTGAGGGTCTCACTCTTGCTTAGGCAGGTCTTGAGCACAATGGATCCATCCCCCTCAGCCACCCAGAGTGCTAGGATTACAAGTGTGAGCCACTGCAGTGACCTTGTTTTGTCTCACTTTATCACAGTCTGAGACTGACCTAGTTGGGAATGGACATTCTAAGAGATTGTTTACATCCAACAGGAGAATAAAATGACCTGGCTGTGAGTATCAGACAAACTTGTAATAACATTGACGTCTAGCTGGGAGTGTCGAATCAGCCCTAGATGTCAGGGGCTACTTTGCCCCTTTCTCCTTGCCCCACTGCTTTCTAGGGTGTATGAATTCGTCGAACACGGCTATGCCAGTCCTCATTCTACACAACCTTCTAAACCCACTTTTCCTCATGGATTATTTTTATCTCTCATTATGTCTTCGTGTATATGTTCTATTATATCACATTCGAGTGTTTATAAGCCTCCTTAAATTTTTTTCTAGAGAAGAAAAATGAATTTGTGTTTGAATGAATGAGAACAATCAACATTTAAAAATGGAAAATTAGTCCTGCTACCTATTTAAAGTTGACCACTCCAATACCAAGCTCATTTTGTGTAGACACCCAGTGTTTTACTTGCATAGGGCTGTAAGCAGGCCTCCTTTGCACAACTTATTCAGTTTACTAGGGAAATTTTCTCAAACCCCCAGCCCCTACTATGCAGCATAAAGTACACGACAAAATATACCTCACATAACCTTCTTATCAGGCTTAAACTTCGACAAAACCATATTTATCCTTACTAATTAGGATGTACCCCAACATTTTCTTTCTTTTTTTTTTAACATTTTCTATTTTATTTAAAAGCTAGTGACTGATTTTCTAAGCTGAGTTCATAATCTCCTACTAGATCTTAACCTGCAGTTTGAAAAGCTCACTTGTCACTAGGACGTTCCTTCGCACAAAACAAAATATTTATGGACACTTCATTGAATTAATTTTGATGTTGCTACTATTTTGCAAAACCATGGTCGGTGTTCTACAACGATTATTTAATAATCCTTCTTGGCTAAATGATGGCAATCACGTTGGGTAGCATAGAACACAGCAAATTATTTGCCAAGAAAAATCTCGGCCCTGTCTCTTATTACAGACTTGGCCATCCCATGAAGAGAGAAGCTATGCTGGGAACGGGCCTCATTCTGCACCAAGACTCTCATAACTGGATTGTATTTTTTGTTTGTTTTTTATTTATTTTTTACTATTATTCTTTTTTATTCTTTGGGATTCATTGAGGGTACAAAGAATTAGGTTACACCAATTGAATTTGTTAGGTAAAGTTCCCCTTATAAATGTGTCCTGTCCCCAAGAAGTGTGCCATACATTGTGACCTCCCATCTCCCCACTTGCTCATTCCTCTACTCATAACTGGATTTTAAACTAACTCCAGACTTAAATTAACACAGAAGACAAAAAGAATTATTAACACAGAAGGACTTCATTCCAGTACCTTTCAAGAAGAATTGCTTTTCTTCTATTTTATCAAAAGCTTATCTATAAGAAATGACTACAAAAGAAAGACATGTGGAGACACATATGTAAGTATTAAACCTCCATCTTTCTTTGCTTTTTTCTTTCATTTCTACACTCATCACTGTCAACATCCTTCTTTATTATGGCTTTCTGGGTTTGTTTTTTGTTTTGCATTGTTTCCTTTTTTAAGACAGCGTCTTACTTTGTCACCCTGGGTAGAGTGCCCTGGCATCACAGCTCGCAGTAACCTCAAACTCATGGGCTCAAGTAATCCTCTTTCCTCAGCCTCCCAAGCAGCTGGGACTATGCTTTCTGGTTCTTCCACTTGCCATAAAGAAGTAAAAATCCAAACTTACTCATAGTCAATGGGATTCTTAAAGGAAATTTTAAAACTTATGATCAAAGGCAGGCTCCAACTTGACTTTGAATATCAAGAGTCAGAGAGGTCAAGAAGTTTATTCCTTAATGACAGACTAGGGACCAAAGGAGAAAGTAGCAAGACTAGACTGAATACTAGAGGATGGGCAGCCTGGGCTATAGAAAGATGGTGATGGCCCGGTGCCTGTGGCTCAACAGGCTAAGGCACCAGCCACGTACACCTGAGCTGGCGGGTTCGAATCCAGCCCAGGCCCCCAAACAACAATGACCGCTGCAACCAAAAAAAATGGCTGGGCATTGTGGCGGGCACCTATAGTCCCAGCTACTTGGGAAGCAGAGGCATGAGACTCTCTTAAGCCCAGGAGGTTGCTGTGAGCTGTGATGCCACAGCACTCTATCCAGGGTGACAGCTTGAGGCTCTGTCTCAAAAAAAAAAAAAAGAAAGATGGTGATGGAGATTAACAAAGAAAGGGACATCACAGAGCCAGAAGCACCTGACCAGAGGGGACACCTAGGCAAGAGTGGAGTATAGCACCAGGGGCTGCCCCACCCTGCAGAGGCCACACTGCCCTTCACAGTGGCAGATGGTTGAGCCGCTACCCTTATCTGCCCTTTGCCATTCACCTGGGGAAAGCATCTCAATTTTTGCCAATTATTCTTGATTTTTTTAGCTGCTGTGAAGGAGCAGGGACCTCTTTAAAAGGATTCAAATTAGGAAACACGGCACAACATGGCTGAACCTGCAACATCACGCTAAGTCAAAGAACCCAGGTGCAAAAGGGCAAATCTTGTCTGAGTCTGCTTCTGTGATGTTTAGAATAGTGAAATTCATAGAGACAGAAAGTAAAATAGGGGATGCCAGGCACTGGGGGGAGGGAGGAATAGAGAGTGGGTAAGGAGTCTGGAATTTTATTTCAGGAGATGAAAAGTTGTGGAGATGGATAGGGATGATGGTTATGTAAGGATACGGATGTCCTTAATGCCATGAGTTGTACGCTGTAAAATCAATTTTTAAAAAGATACAATGCAAATTTAAATAACTAAGAATTATTTCAAGTTTTTTTATTCTTTTAAATCTTATATCCTGGGGATATCTCCCCAGTTTTCTTCCCCACTTAGGGTTCTGCTTTTTGCACACACAGTGCTAAGACCTTCTCCGTAGCTATGTTCTAACAATATAGGAATGGATGACATTTGACCTTGCACCTACAACCTGCTCTAATTTGGAAAGGAGGTTTTTCTGGCTCGGTGCCTGTGGCTCAACAGGCTAAGGCGCCAGCCACGTACACCTGAGCTGGCGGGTTCGAATCCAGCCCGGGCCCGCCAAACCAAAAACTGGCCGGGCATTGTGGCGGGCGCCTGTAGTCCCAGCTACTTGGGAGGCGGAGGCAGGAGACTCGCTGGAGCCCAGGAATTGGAGGTTGCTGTGAGCTGTGATGCCA
>CAUYON010059856.1:0-40556 GCA_963573935.1 Arctocebus calabarensis | reverse complement strand
AAATTGTATATTGCTTTGGGCAATATGGACATTTTAACAATGTTGATTCTTCCCAGCCATGAGCATGGTATATTTTTCCATTTGTTGACATTTTCAGCTGTTTCTTTTCTTAGAGTTTCATAGTTCTCTTTATACAGATCTTTTCACATCCTTTGTAAGATAAACTCCCAAATATTTCATCTTCTTTGGTACTACTTTGAAAGGGATAGAACCCTTGACTGTTTTTTCAGCTTAGTTCTACTTTTTATGAGCTTTTATTTTGTTCTCTAGAATAGGTTTGTTCCTGAGGGTAGATGTCTCATTGAAGGATTTCTCCTGAAATCTAGTTTGACTGTGAACTCCATACATGCAATTATTTATTCTTATCATGAGAAATATAAGCCTATCTGGAACGTTCCAACATTCCTGACCTCCAGGACAGATGTGTCCAAAATTTTGGCTTCTTGGCAACATAAGAAATAGAAGATTTATGTTGGGTCACATGTTCAATACTCAATTACTAATGAAATATGTTCAGTAAAAAAGAGAAGTGTGCACATTTGTGGTTATGTCTACCACCACGGATATGCAAAGAAGTGCTGACATAACCCCTATGAGTCACTGGAGCCTGAGGATTAGACACTCCTCAAAGCCTCCCACAAGTTCATTTCTTAAATAGAGCTCAATGATTTTTTCAGGCATGACTACACTATTTGGTTGCTCTGGGATGCCAAGGTGGGCTGACCTCTGAGCTCATGAGTTGGAGACAAGTCTGCACAACTGCAAGATACCCTCAGCCTTGATCACAAACCCAATTTGTACGAAAATATAAAAGGTTGTCAAGGATTGTCAATTGTCTCTCTCTCTCTTTTTTTTTTTTGAGACAGAGTCTCACTTTATTTCCCTCAGTAGAGTGCCATGGCATCACACAGCTCACAGCAACCTCAAACTCCTAGGCTTAGGTGATTCTTTGCCTCAGCCTCCCGAGTAACTGGGATTACCGGACCCCACCACAATGCCCAGCTATTTTTCTGTTTTGCAATTTGGCCGAGGCTGGGTTTGAACCCATTACCCTCAGTATATGGAGCCAGTGCCCTATTCAATGAGCCACAGGGGCCACCCCACTTGTCTGTTATGATCTGATTTCAACCATGGATAATTTCAGTACTAAATTTTAAGCTAGGATATACTTAAAACATAAGTGCCTTTAGTTTCAGGTATTCCAGTGGCTGAGGCAGGAGGATCACTTCAACCAAAGAGTTGAATGTTTTTATGTGCTAGGCAGATGCCATGACACTCTAACCTGGACAACAGAGAGAGTCTGCCTCATAAAAAAAATAATAAAAGAACGAAAAAGAAGGAAAGAAAGAAAGAAAGAAGAACGAAAGAAAGAAAGAAAGAGAGAGAGAGAGAGAGAGAGACAGAAAGAAAGAAAGAAAGAAAGAAAGAAAGAAAGAAAGAAAGAAAGAAAGATTGATTGCTAGGCACAATTTCGAAGAGGCGATGTGTGAGGAGTGGTCAGTAGGCAGATGGAATATGAGACTACATAAAGGAGGAGATTTGTTGTGGCCACTGGGGTGGGCAAACAATGAGTCTGGTCAAATTGGTTTGGATTTTGTTTGTCAGGATATTGCTAGTTGATAGATTGGGTAGGGGCTCTCCTGAGATTTTTGGCCCCTGGCCTTGGACTGATTGTAGGAAGGGAATATTGGCCCTGATTTAAGGAGCCCAGCATAAGAGGTGGAGGGTATACTCTGTGTTTTTAGTGTGCATATGAAAAGCCTGATTTGATTCAAGAATTCACTGTGTGGTCAGTTTCTAGCAGCTACAGGAATCTATGATAATAAAGGGTCAGGGTTACATAAAATCCAAAGGCATGATTAATAGAGTATGTAGGAAAACAATTTTACTATGAGAGAACAATTTCTCTAGTTGACATCTAATCTAGGGGAAAATTTTCAACTCTAGATCCGTGGTCAAAAATAAAAATGAGAGTTAAGTTTGATACCAATGGTTTTTGTCCATTTATGTATTTAGACATCGTCTCATTGTGTTCCCCAAAGTACCCTGGTATCATATCTCACAGCAAACTTCCAGTCCTATTCTCTCAGCTGGGACTCTAGGTGCCTGCATAATATCCGGCCATTTTTTATTCTTCAGAGATGTGGATCTCACAAGTACTCAGGCTGGTCTCCAAATCAGAAACTCAGACAATCCAACTGATGGGGCCTCCCAAAGTGCCAAGATGACAGGGTTGAAGCACCACTGCTGGCCACCACCCATAGTTTGAAAAAAATCCCAAATTCAAGGTATGGATTGGTGGCTCTCAACTGTAATCCTAACAATCTGGGAGGGAGAATCAAGTGGTCCAAAGTAAGTGGGCACTGTGGATAAGCACCTGGACTATGCAGTATATCTCTTATAGATTTCATACTACATTTTCCCCATTGCCCCAGAAAAATACATAGGTACCATCAGAGCTCAAGGAAATGCAAGCTGATAAACTAAAGTAGTCCTCTTGATGTGATCCTTCTTAGCAATTGAGAGTACATGCCCATAGCATCACTGCTAGTGAAGTTTTGCACTTATTTTTAGGACATGTGAGGTCTTACTAAGTTGCTCATTCTGGTCTGAAACCCCTTAGCTTCAAGGAATCTTTCTGAATTGGCCTCTGAAATTGCTGTGATTATAAGTGTCAGCTATAGTGCTCATCCATGCTTATGTTTTGCTCAAGGTTTTTTCTATTTCCCTTAGATAAGAGCCTGTTGATTAAAATATAACAACTCTAATCAGATATAAGTCACACACACCACAATTCACCCATTTCAAGTATAGAGTTCAAGACTACACTGTCAGGGGTAACTTGTATAGATTGTTTGTTTCTTACTAGAGAATTTTCCCATAAGGTGTAGAGGGAGAGATAGAGGAAATAAAAGAATCAAGGAAAGAAAAGAAGGGAGAATGCAAGCCAATGAGAGAGACAGAACTGGAGTGAGGAAAGATAAAGTGAGGGAGGGTGAAGGGAAGGCAGATGGAAGGAAACAATGAAAGTGAAAATGACCAACCTTGATGGCTCACAATTTTAGTCCTACCCTCTGTCAGGGTGGGATGAGTGGAGTTCTTGAACATAGGGGTGCTGAAAAACGGATGGAGTGTTGCACCCTGTTTCTAAGAAAAAGTGAAAAATTATCATTATTAGGCATTATGGCAGGCACCAGTATCATAAGCACATGGGAGTCTCAGGCAGGAGGTTTGCCTGAATCCTGGAGTTTGAGATTGCCATCGTCTAGGCTGAGGCTACAAAAGAGAAGCCTGGATGACATAGGAAAACCGCATTTCAAAAATACCCATACGCACACACCTATGCACAGACAAATCGACAACAAACAACACAAATTTTCGTCATCTAAAAAGGCCAGAATTACCAGAATTACCTTGATTGCTCAAGCAAAGTAGACATGCTTAAGACCTGTGAAGCTAAAACCAAATGGAGGCTATAGCCAGGCATAGTAAATTTCTAAGCTTCACTCAAATGGATGTTTCGAAGTATGTGTCAAAGAAGTCTTTGAAATAGCAAACCAAGGGTGGTGCCTGTGGGTCAATAGTTAGGGGCACCTGGCCCATTAAAGGAGGGTGGTGAGTTCAATCCCGGCCCTGAACAAACTGCAACAAAAAATAACCGGAGTTGTAGCAGATACCTGTAGTTCCAGATACTCAGGAGGATGAGGAAAACAAATAACCTAAACCAGGGAGTTGAAGTTTGCTGTGAACTGTGATGCCAGAACACTTTACCGGGTGAAACAAAGTTAAATTCTGTCTCAAAAAAAAAAAAATAGCATCCTGTTTAAATGACTCCATGCAGTTGTGTCTACAATGATGCAGCTTGAGTCACACTGTTGTAAAATCTCAACTGTTTTGTCAGCCTGGAATATCAACCGTCAATATAATCAATAAGGCAAAATGGGAGATCACTTCTCTGTGGATGGAGGACTAAGAAGAGTCCCGGTTAAAACATGAGAGGTATACCAGCAAAAGTGAGTAGAAAAGGCCACTTAGTAATTTTGACCAGAATCTTGGATCCCAGGACATTACAGGATAAAGTCACTACATGATCACCATCGATGACATCACAATGGATGTTGCCCTGGGTTACCACAGTTATGCTTAACCTCATTCCTGCTAAGCATGTGTAGTGGCTGTCCAGGTTTTTCATCGGGTTCAAACAATGACAAAAGAATGTGCTTCTTTTCTCCACACTCAATTCCTGTTTCCTAAAGTTTGTTTGTATCTGTGACCAAGTGATTACAACAACCTTTAATTTTATTTTCAACTCATGGATTCTTAAGAAAGTGAAACAGTGTGGTTTATGCCTAGGGGTGCCCTGGGATGTTATAGACTAAGAACCCAAGCCCATAGTTTGGACAGTGATTTCACAAACCTAACAGGCATATCACACAATTCTCACTTATACTTTTCTTGAAGTTTTACTTCTTTCTCTAGAATAGGCTTGTTTGGGATGGCAGGGGTCTCAATGATGGTCCTTTCTTAAAACCTGGTTAGACAATGTGTCCAGTAGTGTACTCCATACCTGCTATTATTTGTCATGATCATGGGAAATATTAGCCTATCTTAAAAGTTCCAGCATTCCTGAACTCTGGGCCAGATGTGTCCAAACTTTTTGCTTCTCGGCCACATATAACTTAGAAGTATTTTGGGAGGTCACATGTTGAGTACACAATCCCTAATGAATCCTGAATAGCGAAAAAGTTATCTATGGATAATTGTGGTGATATCTGCCACCACTGATGTGCAAAATAGTCCTGACATAATTTTTGTGTCACTGGGTCCTGAGGATTGGACACTCCTCAAAGCCCCTGATAAGGTCATTTCTTAAGTAAAGCTCAATGATTTTGCCACGCATAAATAAAATATTTGGATGCTCTCAGAGGCCAAGGTGGGCTGAGCCCATAGACTCACGTGTTAGACACAAGGCAGAGCAACAACAAGACAACATCCGCCCTGATCTCCCACCCTGTTTCTACTGAAATAGAACATGTAGTCAAGCTTTGTGGCCCATATCTTTAGTTCCCACTGCCCCAGAGGCTGAGGCAGCAGGATCTCGTCAACTCAATAGTTGGATTTTACTGTGTGCTAGGCTGATGCCATGACATTCTACCTGCACAACAGCATGAAGGTCTGTCTCATGAAGAATAATAAAAGAAAGAAGGAAAGAAAGAAAATATGCTGGGCACACTTTTCAAGAGTAACGTACAAGGAGAGATCTGTAAGCTGAAGGCATAGAGGACTACATAAAAGAGGAAATTTATTGTGGCCCTGGGGGAGGGGTAGGAAAATGAGTCAGAAAAAAGTGGGTTAGAGATTAGTTCATTAGGATATTGCCAGTTAATCTGTTGGGTAGGGGTTGTCCAGAGATGTTTGGTCTCTGGCATCTGACTCATTGTGGGAAGGGAATATTGGGCCATAGTGAAAGACCCCAAAAGAAGAGGAGTGGAGAGTGTACTCTGGATATTTTAAAGTGAAATAAAAGCCTGATTACATTCAAGAATTTGCTGTGTGTGCAGTTTAGAGTGACTACAAAAATCCCGAATGTCAAAGGGTTAAACCTAAGTAAAATCCAAAGGCTTGACTAATATAGGTACCAGGAACACGATTTCCCTATGAGAGAATAATTGCTCTAATTGCCATCTAATCTAGGGGTAAAATTTCAACTCCACATCAGTGGTTAAAAGTAAAAAAGAGGAGTAAGTTACCCACCAATGGTTTTCTCAATTTATGTATTGAGACAGAGTCTCATTTTGTTGCCATCAGTAGAATGCCCTGAGATATTAGCTCACACTAATCTTCGATTGCTCATATCAAGTGAACATATTCCCTCAGCTGGGAATAAAGTGAAGTGCATTTTTCTCTTTTCAGAGCTAGGGATCTCACTAGTGCTTAGGCTGGACTCCAATTCGGAATATCAGACAATCCAACTGACTGTGCCTCCCAAACTTCCAAGATGACAGCAATGAAACCCCAGTGCTGGCAAAACAAACAAACAACAACAACAACAACAACAAAACATGGTTTGAAATATACCCTAACTTCAAGTTCTGAAGTGGTGATTCGCACCTTTAACCCTAACACTCTTGGAGGCAGAAGCGGGTGGTCCAAAATAACTGGGCACTGTGGTGGTCACCTGGACTACCAGATGCTCAGGAAGCTGAGGCAATAAGATTTGTTGAGCAAGAAATTTAAGATTGTTGTTAGCTACGATGATGTCACAGCACTCTACCCAAGGGAAATGCATTAGACTCTGCCTCAAGGAAAAAGAAAATGACAACTTCGGAAGGATGGACCAATGTGTTTTCAATGTCAATTGATGGTAACCTGTGTGTGAGCATGGAGATAGGGTTTACTGTCTCTCACCTACTCTCACTATCTGGGTACTTCTTATGCTGTGAGTCATTTGAGCACTTCAAGTTTTGGAAAACATCTTCAAGTAGCTTCATTGAAATAAGTAGTTCACTCCTTGAAAGTGTACAATTCTGTTTTTCTTATTATAGTCACAGAATTGTACAGATATTATCACAATCTAATTGTAGGCCTATCTCTTCTTCCCCACACAAAGAATGTCCATACTGTCATCGACCACGGAACTTAACTATTCAGAGACACAAAGGCAGTTCTGCACACAGAATGATTGATTGAAAGGGGACTGAGGCTCGCTCAGGCACTCAGCGACAACCCATGTTTATTGGGTGTTTTTATACACATTGATCAGATAAAAGTATAGACATAGAAAAAGGAACTAATAATGTTGAAACAGCAGAAGCTACCATGAAAATTCTTTGTTCAGCACAAAAGCTGCTGGATACACATATAGTTAATCTAAATAAAGCATACTTTCAATATGTCTGTAAGGCTGTAAGTCTAACCACAAAAGTGTCTGACTATCTTGTCAGTTCCCTAAAACTTAAAGCTTGGCCATAAATAAAAAAGAGAAAATGACAGAGCACCTCTTTCCTGCAACCTCTGCAAGTGCCCAACCCCCAGCTTCAACCCTGCGAAGCCCTCCGGTTAACTTCCTCTTTGACTGGCCTAACTGAATGTTCTTGCTAGGACATGTCCACAGAGAAAGAAGTTTTTCCATCTTAGGGCAACGTTCCTCGGGGAGCACCTGAGGCCAGGTCACTTTGCTTTGGTTGGGGGGTCAGTACCCCTACACATGTGTTAATTAAGTTTCCACTTTTTGCCTTCACAGAATTTAAAAGGCTTGAAATTTAATAACAATAACAACCTTTAAGATAAGGACTAGAAGCAAAAATCATGTAAAGAATGAATGAAGATAAGTACATTCAGAAAAGAAAACAGACGATTACTGCATCAAAATATTAAGCAATATTAATAATAATAATGCCAAGAAAGTAAGGTTCACATTGTCAAATAAGAGTATGTCTATTATAGAATGCTTTGACTCTGAGGCTGAGTATGAAGTCATCAATTAACGTCTTATTTGTTTTTCCAAAGTCTCAAAAAATAGACAACTAATATATAAATAAAAGTAAAAGAGTTTCCAAAAACAGATCATGCCAAATCTTATAGACAATAGAAAAAGAAGAAAGATTTCAAAATCATTCAACTTGATCTGGATATGCCTGATATTGAAATTTGAGAAAATATATTGTTATAAAGGGAAATTACAAACATATTTCACTTATAAATGAGGATGCAATATCTTAAACAACATATTAACAAGTTGAATTAAAAATTAATGTTTAAGTAATGTACTTTGGTCAAAATTGAATCCAATTTATGTAAGAATTAGTCACCAGTTTCTTTCCTTTTTTTTTTGTTTTTTGTTTTCTTTCACTCATCACCTCCCTCCTTCTCTCTCTGTTGACATTGATTCTGTACCCTGAGATATTACTGTATTTCTCAATCACTTGCAGGAGTCCTGCGGTTGACTCTCTGGGATTTTCTAAGTACAAGACCATATCATCAGAAAAAAGCAAGTTTACCCTCTTCTGCCCCCATTCAGATCCCCTTAATATCCTTCCATTGCCTAATTGCATTGGCTAGAATTTCCAGAATTATGTTGAATACTAGTGACAATAGAGGACATCCTGGTCTGATTTCAGTTCTAACTGGAAAAGCTTTCAGCTTCAGTTCATTCAGTATGATGTTAGCTGTGGGTTTGTCATAGATGGTTTCAATCAGTTTAAGAAATGTGCCACTTATACCTATTTTCTTAAATATTCTTGTTAGAAAAGGATGTTGAATTTTGTCAAATGCTTTTTATGCTTCTATTGAGAGCATCAAATGGTCTTTGTTTTTGCTTGTATTTATGTGGTTAATTATATTTATTTATTTGCATATGTCAAACCTACCTTGAATCCCTGGGATGAAGCATACTTGAGTGTCATATATAATTTTTTTAAAATGTGTAGCTGTAATCTATTGATGAAAATTTCATTGAGTATTTTTGTATCAATATTTATTTGTACAATTGGTAAGTAGTTCTCCTTTTGAGGTGGGTCCTTTCCTGGTTTTAGTATTAGGATGATGTTTACTTCATAGTACAAGTTGAGGCTGGTTCCTTCCTTCTCAATGTTTTGGAATATGTTCTGAAATATATGTACAAGTTCTCTTTTAAAGCTTCGATAGAATTCTGGTGGGAAGCAAACTGGTCCAGGGCTTTTGATTAGTGGAAGCTTTTTTATTATTTCTTTAATTTACATGCTAAATATTGGTATCTTCAAAAGATCTATTCTTCCTCGTTGAGTCAAGGGAGATGGTGTGATTTCAGGTACTGGTCCATTTCTTCCAAATTGTCAAATTTCTGGCCACAGAATTTTGTGTAGTACTCATAGATGATCTCTTGTATCTCTGTGATATCTGTTATTTCCTCTTTTTCATTTCTGACTGAGTTCATTAAAGATTTTCCTTTTCTGCTTCTAGTTATTCTGGCCAAATATTTATCAATTTTTATATCTTTTTGGAGAACCAACTTTTTTTCATTAATTTTCTGAATAATTCTTTTGTTTTCATTTTCATTACTTTCTGATTTAATTTCGGTTATTTTTTGTTTTCTTCTGTTAGGTTTGGGATTAGATTGCTCTTTCTTTTCCATTTCCTAGAGATAATTCATTAGGTTCTTGATGTTCTCTCTTTCTGTTTTCATGATATAGGCATCTAATGAAATAGATTTCCCCTTAGGTCTGATTTTGCAATATCTCACAGGTGTTGGTAGCCTGTAGCTCCATTGTTGCTATGTTCAAGGAATTTAATAATTTTCCTCCTTTATCTTCTCCTTGACCCTCTATGTCATTCAGCCTAAGATTGTTTAGTTTTTATGTCTCTGTGTGAGGATAAATTTCTTTTTTCTTTTTATTTATTTATTTATTTATTTTTGGAGTTGAGTTCCAACTTTATTCCCCTGTGTTCTGAAAAGATACAAGGCACAATTTCAATTTCAATTTAATTTTGTTAAAATATGATTTGTGTCCTAGGATATGATCTAATTTCGAGTATATTCTATGGGATAATGAGAAAAACATATATTTCTTTGCTTTGAGATGATTTGTTCTGTATGTCTATTAATCCCAATTAGTCTAGGATCATATTTGAATCCCTTATTTTTTCATTAGGTTTCTGTTCAGAGGATATGTTCAGTTTTCTCTGAGGGTGTTAAAGTCCTCAACTATTATGATGTTGTAGGATATCACATAGCTCAGACCAATTAAAATCCATTTAATGAATCTGGAAACATATAAATTGTGTTAATAAATATTTAGAATTGAAATGTCCTTTTATTAGATTGTTACTTTGACCAGTAGGAAAACTATTTTTGTCTTTCTTGCCTTTATTTGCTTAAAATCCACTTGTATCTAAAAATAATATTGGAACCCCACCTTCTTTCTGATGTTCATTTTCCTGAAATATGTTTTACAGCCATTCACCATGAGTCTGATTTGTCCATCATTATTAAGTATGTTTCCTGGAGATAACATATATATCTACAGGATATATATGTGGTTTTTAAAAAAATCAGCTCATCTGTGCCTTTTCAGTGGGGATTTCATGTCATTTACTTTTATTTTAAGAATTAATACATATGGCAGAGTTCTACTCATTTTGTGAAAGTCCAATGCTTATTTTTATCTATTGCACTATTATGGGAGCTAGATTTTGTCCTTTTGTTTCTGGGTGTTTCCTTTGGGGGTCCATATTGATGGTTGTTATGGAGAAAAGTATAAATATTTCCTGTAGAGATGGTCTTATTGTGGCATAGTTCCCCAATTTTTGTGTGTCAGAAATTTATTTCATTTCTCTTTAAATTCTGAAGCTTAATTTAGCAGGATGAAGAATTCCTGAATGAAAATTATTTTGTTTAATAAGTTTAAAGGTAGATGACCACTCACTTACAGCTGGAAATATTTCAGGAGAACAAACTGCTGGAACACTGATGCATTAGCCCCTGTAGGTCACTTGGCACTTATACCTGTCTGCCTGCAGAATTATATCTTTCTTCTTGACACGAGACAGGTTTATTACAATGTGTCTTGGAGATGCTGTATTTGTGTTGAAATGATTCAGGTTTTAATATCCTTCTGAAAATTCAGTATGGTTATCTTTGGTGATGTTTTGGAAGTTTTCATTTTCAATATCCTCCTTTAGAATGTCCTTTACTTTGAATCATTCTCCTTCATCTTTAGTGGTAAACAAATTTGTATGTTTGAATGCTTTATGAAGTCCCATATTTCTCTAAGCAATCACTCTGATGTTTCTCTTTTTTTCTTTACCCCTTTTAATATCTGGGTTATCTCAAGAGCATTATGCTCTAGTTCTGAGATTCTTTTTTCTCTATGGTCTAATATGTCATTAATACTTTCTGTCACATCTTTAAGATCCCTTACTGACTACTTCAATTCCGTAAGCCTAACTATATACAATTCTTCATATTTTCCCTTCATTATTCACGTATATTTTTATTTTTCATCTTATTTTTTACTTTTTCTTCAATTCCCTTCATTGTTTTTGCAATCCATATTTTAAATTCCCTTTCTGTCATTTCTAGTATTTCCCCATAATTGGAATTCTCTGAAGTAGCTACCTCAAGATCTTTTGAAGTAGCTGCTTTGAGCTTATTTTTCATTATGCCAGAACTTTTCTGTTAATTTATTCTCATGTGTTTTCTTCATGTTAATTTACTTCCTATACCTTTTCCTCTCACTTCTTATCTCACTTTATCTTGTCTCTTTGTTTAGTTGTTTAAGTGTCCTTTTGAATAGGGCCAAAGGAAGACAAGAGAAAAAAAGAAGGGAGAAAATATAGAAAATGACAAGGAATAAAGTGAGGAGGTGAAAAGGAAAAATTGGAGAAATAGGACAGAAATACAGAGACCAAAGAAATAGTGGTTTTAAGTAAGTTTCTATTACCCACAACTGCAATTCCAGGACTCTAGGGTGGTGGGGATGGGTGGGTCCCTTGAGGTGAGGACTTTCTTACCAACATGGACAAAAGCAAGACCCCACCTCCACCAATTATAGAAAAAGAAGTCAACAGTGTGTTGTAGTGATGACCTTCCAATACCATCTTTCCAAAGGCCAAAGCTAGAAGGATACCATAGAATAGGGGCTCAAGGAGTACTTGAGCCTGGTCAATGCTATGATACCTCCCCTCAGGCCTCAAAGTGATGCTATGTCCCATAAATTGGATACAGAATGAAATGGAAAAAAAGCATATCAGAAAAAAAGACAAACAATAATAACAATAGTAAATGAAGAAAGTTAAAAATAAAGTTATACAAAATATAAAAATAGGATATCTTAATAATTGAGGAATTTATGTTGTGAAAATCAGAAAAGTAGAACAATCTCAACCAAAAGAGAGAAAAAGGAGATAAATAGAAAAGAAAGAAAGAATAAAATGTACTGCAAAACCTTAGCAAAAATAGAGCCTTTTGGCATTGTAGAAAATATATATTAAAAAATAAAAATACAAAAAAAGATAATAGCAACAAAAACAACAAAAACCTAAGAGAGGAGGTAAGATGGCTGACTGGAGCCAGTTTTCTACAGAAGCTCCCATCCATAGGGAGAGATAATGGACATAGTGAACTCAATGAAGCTGAAGGTCAGGAGCTGTGCTAAGAAACAAGATTGCTGAGTGCACATCATCCCTGCTGAGGTAGGCCGCGACACCAAGGAAAGAAATTTTTGGTACAAAATCCATTACCAAGAGGACAAAAGACCCCTTCCCCAAGAGAGTGGCTTGCTGTGTGCTCTCTAAAAATGAGTACTGAACAGAAGACCTCTTATTTTACCCTATGAGTGAGTGCTGCTAATCACTGGGACTCCTTCTCCAGAGAGGTCCCACCTGTGAGCCTAGGCATCATCCTGACTAGAACAAAATTGAACAAATATTTTCCCTGCAATTCTGAACTCCCAATCAACCCTCCCCCACCTCACTTGGTAGTTTGAAAGCCTATCTCCTGCAGAGCACAGAATGTTTGGTTATTCCTTGAGGGTTCTCAGCATAGTGTGGACCACTGCGTAACTGAGCGGAAACAGTGATGCAAATGGGAGTTGGGGGAAATAAGAGAGAGGGACAAGCAGGAGACAGAGAAAGGCCGCTCCACAATGGTGAGTGGGAGGTGGGTCTCATGTCCTGGCTCAGATATTGGAGGAGTACTTCTTCCATTTTGTTGACCACTGGAGGGAGCCATGCTTCAACCCCTCGGAGATGACAGTTGTAGAGTGTGGCTGGGGCAGAAACTCAGACAGTGTGGGAGAGAAAAACATGCCACAACGATAACCCTGGCAGGTGGAAGTACTGATACTCCAAGACAAACTCCAGTAGAGTACTTCCTGGAATCCACTGAACACCAGAGGGAGCTGGAGGTCAGCCAGTCAAGGTTGCTGGGGGCAGTATCTGGGGGGGGCATGGAGTCCCCTTTGACTCTGGAAGGTGCATATGCCTGGCAACACTGTACCCTGGATGGAGTCAGGCCACAGCCCTGTGAGGTTATTGGTGGTAGTACATGGCTGTGGTGCAAGGTGGAGAAGGAGGCATTGACCTCACTGGACTGATTCTTGGGCTGGGTTGGCCTTCCTGAGTCCAGGCTCTCAGGTTTTAAGTTCTTAGCTGCTTGTGGATCCCTGCTGTCAGGTAGTGGTAACTTTTGTATAGTGAGTGGTGTGCTGTCTGGGAAAATCTGATTGGAAATTTTGATCTGGGAAACCTCCAAGGTTGAGCCATGGTTGTTTTGTAGTGGGAGGGACTGATTATCCCTCTACAGTTATCATTGCTGGGTGGGGTGGGGTATCTCAGTTGCTTGTATCTCTCTCCAGCTAAGATTTCAGCCTAAGTCTGCAATCCCATTAGGATAGAAGTTGCTGACTACATGACAGAGCCAACTAGGTCTATCACACCAGTCTGGCCCTCAGATTCCCTGGCTGAAGGTCTGAAAGAGACCTTTGTAAAGCTGTAGGCAAAAGGTCACAATCACCAGTCCCAGATCTTTGCTAAAGGTCTGTTTGACTACAATTCCTGGGGCCCTCAGTCCAATCTCACCCTACCAGTTTTACTAGCAAAACTGCAAAAACTAATCATGGGACATAACTAGCAGAATAACTCTGACAACATGAATAATCATAGTAGATGAAATCCCCCAAGGAATGATAGAAAAGATATGTCAGATGATGCCATTCATAAAGAAATGGCTGAAATGTCAGAAATAGAGTTCAGAATATGGATGGTAATTAAAATGAATAGAATGGAGGAAAGGATGGAAATAGAAATACAAAGGTTAGTTCAAAATTTGTCTCAAGAAAATGAATTCAAATACAAAATCAACAAGGATATGGACATAATGAGAAAAGAGATAGCACAGTTCAAGGAAAAGAAAAAGTTGTATAGGAGGCGGAGCATGATGGCAGGCAGGACAGAAGGCTAGTGCAACTCTCCCAAACCTTCAGGTGAGAGAGAGGCTGGCTGGATCTTCCCCCATGGGGAAAGTTGGTGTGGACAGGCAGCAAGGGGTGTACAATCAGCAGCTGGATTACTGAAATTAAAATCTAGCCTGGAGCCACAGATTCTGCTACAGAAATTTTCGTGCTACTGTTAAAGAGGCACCAGTGGCAGCAGCAACCAGTGCTGCCCCCACGAAGGACTGCAGTTCCCAGTTCATGGAGAAAGTAGGCATTTTTGTGGAAAGATCAGTGAAGTGTGGACTCCGGAGCGGAAATTTGTGATCAGAGAGGGTGCCGTTCAGAGCAGCAGGGGGCTAGACTGCCTGATAGAAAATTAGGGGGAAACTATCCCTCCCAGGAACACACATATTTGGAAATGGTGACTTGCCATGGGCACCTTTTTCAGGAACAGCAGGTGTGAATGAAAGGATTTAATCCGTCTTGGACAGGGACTATTGGTATAGACTAGCAGTCGGGATGTGCAGCAACTGGATAGATTGCAAATCTCAAAAGCATAATCTTGAGGCACTGACTCTGACGGAAAAATCTCTATGCTGCTGCTGAAATGGTGGGCACCAGCAGCAACCAGCCCCTCCCCCATGTAAGATTATAATTCCTAGTTCGCAGGGAAAATGAGCGCCAAGTGGAGAAACTGGTGCAGTGTCTCTTGCATCAGTCTGGAGGTCACATAGGGGTGCCATCTTGAACAGGTCTGTCAAGTTTGGGCAGCCAGTTTGAAAATGGACATATTCTGAAATTCCAGAAATGGCCCCAACAGGCACCTCCTTTTATGACTAGATACAGCAGTAACCATGGTAACAAAGTAAAACGTGAATCAGATATAAGCCTGGGAACCACTAGCACCATCACCTGGTGTCCCGAAAGTATATTTCAATATAAATACATTCCTACTAAAGTTGATCCCTATGACGTCCTTCCTACAATTGTATTTTTACACACACACACACACACACACACACATATATAATATATGAATGATACTTTGGCGGTTGGTGCTTTTTTTTTCTTCTTTATTCTTCTAATTTTTAAATTTTTTTCCTCTTTTTTTATTAATAATATATAAGTAATTTTTTTCTTTTTCTTTTCGTCCTCTTCTTCCCTTTTTATGGTTGCTGAGAGTGCTTACATCAGATTTTTAGAGTTGTTATTTATTTATTTTATTTATTTTTATTTATTTTTAATTTTTTTAAATTTTTAAATTCTGCTTGATTAACCTCATTTCTGTTTTAGTTTTTATTTGTCTGTATGTCCAGTTGTTTCTGATTGTGTGTACTTGTGCCTCTGGTAGCCTCTTTGTCTGATTATTTGCTTGTTTGGTTTCAATGTGTTTTGTTTTGTGCTGAATCCTCGGGTTGGCTATGTTCCCTAACTCCAACTTACACATTCAATAAGAACAAGGAGGAATAGGGGTAGACAGTTGACTGGAGCCAGCTTTCAACAGAAGCTCTAGTCCAGAGGGAGAGATAATGGCCAGAAAGAACACAACAAAGATGAAGGAGGGGAGCTGAGCTGGGAGAAGAGATAGAAAACTGGACATCTTCCCTGCTGAAGCAAGCTTCAACTCCAAGGAAACAAATTTCAGGTACAAATCCCATCCCCAAGAGGACATGTGTCTGTCCTCTCCCCTAAGAGTGTTGCTTGCTTGCTGTGGGATCTTTACCTGTGAGCAATGAACTGAGACTCTCCTCCCTCACCCCACCAGCAGGAATTGCTGGAAGTAGGGACTCCTCCAGAGATCCCCTGCTGTGAGCCCAGGAATTCCTTTGTCTGGCAGGAAATTAAAACAAATATTTTCCTTGCCACCTTGAGCTTCCAGTTTACCCTTTCAACTGGTCTGGTGGTCTAGAAGCCCAACCTGTGCAGAGACCAGAATGTCTGCACTTCTTGGCTAGGACTGGGCCAAGCATAGATGGAGGCAGTGCATCTGTGCTGTATCTCTGAATCCAGTAACACTACAGAAAGACATAGAGGGAAAGGTGACTCACCTGGCCCTGAGAAAGTGTATTTCAAGAGCAGGCAGAGACTTGGGTATCTGCACTACAGGTGGAGACCTAGGAACTGCAGAGGTGCACAAACCTAAAGGGAGAAACCTCCCACCTAATAGCAGCATTAATAGAGTGACCTGGCTGGGGTCTAATTTGGGACAGTCATCTCCCCAATGCAGTAGTCTGCCAGAGGGAACCAGACCTCACCCTATAGGGGTACCAGAGCTACTGAACAGTGGCAACAAAGGTGTGGTGGCTGAGGGGAAGTTATTTTGATGTCATGGTATACTCTTGTTTAGATTGACCTCAGGTGGAATTTTCTCCAGCTGCCATTGAGTGCCTGAGGCAAGCAGGCATCAGTTGCCCCTGCTGGGTGGTAGCAGTGGGTGGTAAGCACAAGAAGGAGGCAGTGACTCTACTTTGATTCTGGCAAGCACATAGTCCTGGCACATTTGCTAATTGGACAGAACAAGGCCACAGAGACTGGGTTAAGGGAGACTGCTTGTGGGGCTACTAGAGACTGGCTTTACCAGAGTCTGGTGGAGAAGGGTGAGTAAGGTAGGGAAAGAACCATCAACCCCCTTGCTCCAAACCTTCCACTGGACGGGCTTATCTGACCCCTCAGAGCACCAGAGGTGCTCAAGCCACACTTGAGCTACTACTAGACTCCTAATATCTATTTGCTGGAGACCTTTTGAACTCTCCAGTTAGAGAGTGGTTGCTGTTTGGGACAATTGGTTTGGATCTCTTGAACTGGACAAATCATCTGAGGTCCCTTGTAGGTGATAGATACTCTGCTTTTGTTGTAGTGGGAAGGTCTGATTATCCTCTTTCCATGTATTACCTTTGGGGGATGGGATGTCCTAGTTGATTGTATTTTTCCAAAGACTGCAACCCAGAGTCACTGGTTTACTAGGATTGGACAGAGATCAGCTGAATACAAGTCAGAGCCACCTACCCCCACTACTCCAATCAAGCCTCTAATGACTGACAGTCACAGACTGTAGTACTATACAGGTACTTTGCAAAATTGTAAAGGAAAAGCTGCAGTCACCAGCCCCAGTTTCTTAGTGAAGGCTGGTCAACCACAACACCTTTATCTTACTTGCTCATCTAGCTAGACAGTGAAAACAATCATGGGGTGGAATCAGCTGAAAAATTCTGGCAATATGAATAATCAGAGGAGATCAACTCCCCCAAGGAACGATAAGGCAGACACAGCACAAGATCCCATGCATAAACAAATGGCTGAGATGTCAGAAATTGAATTTAGAATCTAGATAGTAAATAAGATCAATAGAATGGAGGGAAAGATGGAACTAGAATTTTAAGTAGTAATCCAAAAGATGTCTCAAGAATTCAACCAATTCAAAGACAAAATGACCAAAGATAGACACATTGAGACAAGAACTTGCAGACCTCAAAGATCTGAGTATAATCCCTGAGTAACAGAATGGAGCAAGCAGAAGAAAGGATTTCCGACATTGAAGACAGAGCTTTCAAATGCTCCCAAATGCTCAAAGAGGAAGAGAAATGGAAGGCAAAAACGGATCATTCTTCCAGAGAGCTCTGGGATAACTCAAAGAAAACCAATATTCATCTTATAGGGATAACTGAAAGTGACGAACTGGCTTTAGAAGACACAGAGTCCCTTCTTCATGAGATTATGAAAGGGAACTTTCCAGACATGTCAAGAGACTCTGACATTCTAATAGCAGTTTCAGAACTGCAGCACGAATCAAGCTGAATAAGACATCCCCCAGGCACATCAAAGTTAACTTCACTAAAGTTAAATGAAGGAGAAGATACTAAAAGCAGCAAGACATGGGAAATCCATAACTTACAAGGAGAAGAACATTAGAATAACTGCAGATCTCTCTGCTCAAAACTTTCAAGCTAGAAGAGGATGGTCATAGACTTTTAATCTCCTACAACAAAATAACTTGCAACCCAGGATCCTATTTCCAGCCAAACTGAGTTTCATTTATCATGGAGATATTTTGTTGTTGTTGTTGTTGTTGTTGTTGTTTTTTGTAAGACAGAATTTATTCACAGAAAAGGAAGAAAAGAATACAGAAAACATTAAGGCATCTGTTAGAGGGAGAAAATTCTAGTGGGGAGAGAGAAGCTCTCTCCATTTCTCTCCCAGTCTTTCTCCATCTCCTCCTTTAGGCCTTTAGTCTCAGGATATATATAGGTGTATGGGTTCCTTGGCCAGGAAACAAATGAATACAGTCCCTTCCACCAGAAACAGCAAGAAAAACTGTAATATGGTTTTCTTTTAGCATCATTGAATAAGTGCTTCTGACCTAACGCTGTTCTACCTTTGCCTGTTACTAAATACACTAATCAGATTTATGTTTTCCAGAAATGTCATCAAGCCACACGCAATAAAGATGTTGATCATTTTTTATTATACCTGCTGGCCATCTGTACGTTTTCTTTTGAAAAAATGTCTTTTCAGATCCCTAGCTCATTTGCAATTGGATTATTTCTTCTTTCCTATTGAGTTGTTGGAGCTCCTTATGTATTCTGGTTTACTTTATTGATTCTCTTTACTTTATTGATTTTTCCTTTGCTGTGTAGAAGCTTCTTAGCTTGACATGATCCCATTTGTCCAATGTTGCTTTGGTGGCTTGAGCTTTGGGGGCTTTATTCAAGAAGTCCTTACCCAGACCAATGTCCCAAAGTTCTTCCGCAGTATGTTGGTTGTTGTTGTTATTGTTGTAGTTTAGTGATTGGATAGTTTTGGTTCCTAGATTTAAGTCTTTAATTCACTTTGATTTTATTCTTTCTTGTGAAGAGAGATATGGTCTAGTTTGACTCTTCTGCTCATGGATATCCACTTTTTCCAGCACCATTTATTGAAGAGACTGTCCTTTCCCCACTGCATGCTCTTGGCATCTTTGTCAAAGATAAATTCACTATAAATGTGTGGATTTATTTCTGGGATCTTATTCTGTTCCATTGGCCTATATGTCTGTTCTTATGCCAGTACTATGCTGTTTGGTTATTATAGTTCTACAGTGTAATTTGATATCTGATAATGTGCTTCCTCCATTTTGTTCTTTTTGCTCAGGTTGCCCTTGGCTATTCTGGGTCTTTTTGTTGTTTTTGTTCCGTATAAATTTTAGGATTATTTTTCTATTTCTGTTAAAAATATCATTGATATTTTGATGGGGATTGCATCGAACTTGTGGATTGCTTTGGATGGTATGGATATCTTAATATTTATTTTTCCAATTCATGATCATGGAATATCATTCCATATATTTTCTGTCTCCTTCAATTTTTTTCACCAATGTTTTATAGAGATTTTTCATTTCTTTGGTTAAGTTTATTACTAGGTGTTTATTTTTGTGGGTATTTTAAATGGGGTTACTTTCTTGGTTTCTTTTCCAGTTTGTTTACTTTCAGCATATTAAAATCCTACCAATTTTTGTTTGTTGATTTTGTATCCTGCAATTCTACTGAATTAGTTTTTCAGTTCTAGTAGTTTTGGGGTAGAATTTTTAGGTTTCTCTATATAAAATAATATTTCACTTGCAAAAAGAAACATTTGACTTTTCCCTTTTATTTCTTTCTCTTGTCTTATTGCCCTAGATAGATGTCTGAGTACTGCATTGAATAACAGTGGTGAAAGTGGGCATCCTCGTCTTGTTCCCAATTTCACAGGAAAAGCTGTCAGTTTTTCCTTCATTTAGTAATATACTAACTGTGGGTTTATCATTTGAAGGCAGACAATTAGGTTCACAAATTCATCCTAGAAAAAGTGCTACATATCTCCTTGCTGAATATCATTATAGTTACCTTAAAGTACTCATCTGATGACTTTACTGATATTCAGCAATGAGGTATGTAGTACTTTCCCTAGGATGAGTTTATGAACTTAATTGTCAGACCTCACATATGATTTCTATTGTGTGGAGGTTAAGTTCCTTTTATACCTAGCTTCTTGAGAGTTTTTGTCATGAAGAGATATTAAATTGTTTCAAGTGCTTTGTCAGCATGTATTGAAATGATCATATGGTTTTTCTCTTTTGTTCTATTTATATGACGTATCACATTGATTGATTTACATATGTTGAACCATCCTTATATTTTTGGGATGAATCCCATTTGATAATAATGAATAATCTTTTTAATATGTGGTTGAATTCAGTTTGCTTGTATTTTTGGGTTTTTTTGAGACAGAGCCTCAAGCTGTCATCCTGGATAGAGTGCTGTGGCATCACAGCTCACAGCAACCTCCAATTCCTGGGCTCAAGCAAGTCTCTTGCCTCCACCTCCGAAATAGCTGGGACTACAGGCGCCCGCCACAACGCCCGACCATTTTTTGGTTGCAACCGTCATTGTTTGGCGTGCTCGGGCTGGATTCGAACCTGCCAGCTCAGGTGTACGTGGCTGGCGCTTTAGCCTGCTGAGCCGTGGGCGCCAAGCTGTGTTTGCTTGTATTTTCTTGAGGATTTTGTATTTACGTTTATCAGAGATCTTGGCCTATATTTTTCTTTTTTATTTTTATTTATTTATTTATTATATTTATTTTTCTTTTTTTGTTGTATCTTTGTCTGGTTTGGTTATCTGGGTGATACAGACTTTGTAGAATAGTTCAGGAGTATTCCCTCCTGTACACGTTTTTTGAATACTTTAAGCAGGATTATATTAGTTCTTCTTTGAATGTTTGATAGAATTTAGCAGTGAATACATCAGTCCTGGGCTTTTCTTCAATGGGAGAATTTTTATTACTACTTATTAACTTTGGTGGTTTATTCAGTTTTTGGATTTTTTCCTGGTTTACTATTAATTATTAGTGTGTGTGTGTGTGTGTGTGTGTGTCTGGGAATTTATCCATTTCTTTCAGTTTTTCCAATTTACTGGCATATAATTTCTTATATTAGTCTCTAATGATCCTTTGAATTGTAATCTCTCCTTTTTCATCTTTAATTTTTTTATCTTGGTCTTCTCTCTTTTTGATATTTTAACAAAAAGTGTGTTAATTCTGTTTATGTTTTTAAAAAGCAACACATCATTTTTGGTTCAGTTTCATTTATTTTTGCTCTAATATTTATTATTTCTTTTCTTCTGATTTCAGGTTTGATTTGTTCCTGTGTTTCTAGTTCTTTCAGATGCAGTAGGTTCTTTATTTGATGGTTTTCTATCTTTTGATGTAGACACTTATTACTTTAGACTTTCCTCTTATTACAGTTTTTAAATTTTTTTTTGGAAAATTATTTGATTTATTTCTTAATCTCCTCATTGATCCACTGGTCGTTCAGGAATAATGTTTTAATTAATGTTTAATTTCCAAGTGTTTATATATTTTCCAGTGTTCTTCTTATAGATTTCTAGTTTTATTCCCTGAAGGTCAGAGAAAATACTTGGTATGATTTTATTTTTTTTTTAATTTTTCAAGACTGATTTTATGGCCTAACATGATCTATCCTTGAGAATGATTCTTGAGTTGAGGAGATGAATGTATATTCTATAGCTGTTAGATGAAATATTCTGTAAATATCTGTTACGTCAATTTAATATAATACAGAATAAGTTCAGTGTCCCTTTGTTGATTTTCTTTTTTTTTTTTTCTTTTGCAGTTTTTGGCTGGGGCTGGGTTTGAACCCGCCACCTCCAGCATATGGAGCCAGCGCCCTACTCTATTGAGCCACAGGTGCTGCCCTCTTTGTTGATTTCCTATCTGGATGATGTGTCCAATACTGCAAGTGAAGTGTCGAGGTCTGCAACAAGTATTGTATAGACATCTGTTTGTCTCTTTAGCTCTGATAACCTTTGCCATATATATGTGTTGTGAAAATTATTAGATACATATGTATTTAGCATGTGTCGTTCTTTTTTATTATTTTTCCTTTTTTTCTCTTTGGACTGTATATTTTCAAATAGACTATCTTCGGTCTCACTAATTCTTTTTTCAGCTTGGTCAATTTTGCTATTGAGAGACTGTGATGCATTTCTCAGATTGTTAATTGAATTATCAAGCTCCAGAGTTTCTGCTTGAGTCTTTTTATTATTTCAACCTCTTTGTTAACTTTTTCTGAGAGTCTTTTGAATTTCTCTGTGTTATCTTGACATTCAGTGAGCTTCCTCAGGATAGCTGTTTTAAATGCTTTGCCTGAAAGGTCACATATCTCTATTACTCTAGGATTAGTCCCTGGTATCTTACTTAGTTCGTCTGGTGAGATCATGGTTTCCAGATGTTCTTGATGCTTACATTGATGTGTGGGTATTTAAGAGTTAAGTATTTATTTTAGTCCTCACCATCTGAGCTTATGTGAACCCATCATGCTAGAAAAGGCTTTCCAGAAATTCAGAGGGAATTGAGCATTGTGGTCTAAGTTGTCACAGCAGCCATTTCAGCAGTGGGAGTGCCCCCAACTCACTAATGCTGTGACTCTTACAGACTCCTGGTGGTACTGCTTTGGTGGACTTGGGTAAGATATGGAAAAATTCCCAGGATTACTAGCCAAAGTCTCTCAGATCTTCCATCAGTCTCTGTTCTGGGTTGCCTGAGTTGGGGGAGGAGTAACGTGGGCACTCCCTCTTGGCCACCAGTGCCAGATCATACCTGGAGCCAGCCTAGACTCAACCCTAAGCCCATGGTGACTGCTACCTGGCTACCTCTGATGTTTAGTCAATTCCAGGGCTCTTTTGACTGCAGGTGGGGAGTCCTACCAGGACTGGGTCCTTCCCTTCAGGAGAGCATGTCTCCTTCTGGCCAAGGGTGAAGCCAGAAAAGATGTCTAGGAATTAAGGGCTGGACTCAAGGGCTTCAGGTATCTGCTTGGTACTTTATTTTACAGAGCTGGTACCAAAGTTGCAAAAAAAAGTCCTCGGAATTCTTTCCTTTCCTTTCCATAAGTAGAAGAAGACTCTACCTAAGCTGTACTGCCTGGAGTTTGGGAGAGGGGTGACACAGGCCATAGCTTGGCTACCATGGTTGATGTCTCACTGGGGTGGCTGGTTTTCACTTGCACCTCAAGACCATTGGTTATAAGCCATCCCACCTGCACAAATTGCTGAAGGACTCCTTTGTGACCTGACAACCTATGAATTTAGTCCAGGCCCCAGTCTCCTTTTTGTTAGCCAGTGGAGAGGCTAGCTGGAACTCAAGTTTTGTGACAGAGGATTTCCCTCTGGTTGGGCTGGTTTGAATGCTCCCTTCATGGGCATCTGCAGAATTCTGCCCTGTGCTGTATTCCCCTGTGCCAGGGTGGCCCTGAGTTTCAATGCAACGTCCCATAATCATATCACTCTCCCTCTCCTGGGTACACAGACTCTCCTTCCCCTGGGAGCACTGAAGGCAGATGGAAGAAGGGTATACACAATGCAGGACTGCCTTTTCTGCCTTCTTCAACACTTCTTTCCTTTTTATAATAGTTAAAACCAAGTAATTCAATGGCTTACCTGAATTTTGGTTCTTTTTCAGATATTTACTTCTATGGATATTGCAAATTTGGAGTTCATGCAGAGAGGCCATAAGATTCTATTCAGCCATCTTGCTCCACCCCTTCCCTCATTGAAGTTGTCTTTTCCGGGGTAAGGAGAAGTAGCATATATGAGGCTGGAAGTATGGGTAGCCTCAGCTCAATGTGGGTCTTGAGGCCATGTGTTTCATGTGCCTCTGAAGACCCAGCTCCTTCTCTTAACTTCATTCTGAACTTTAGCCATGACTGGCTTCCATGCAGGTTTCACCTGCCCTTATGGAGATGGTGTCTTACCACCAGCAGGTGCATCATTTTTTTTATTTTTTGACTCAAGAAATGTTTCAATCCCACACATACTGAGCTCATTCCTCAAGCATGTATTAGCAGCCCAGAAGTATAGGCAACCTTAAAAAATGTGAGACAGAGATGGATGTTTAGAGATAAATACCTTTGGTCAGTCCTCATGCTTGAAAGATTGGAGGACAGGGGAGAATCTCATTCACTGAGAATGCCTTCAATGGTGACCTTGATGACATACTCTTATAATAGATTTCCCTATTCCCTCTCTCTCCGAATCCTTTACTTTCAACCCAGAAGATTGCCTCAAGTCTTTGACCTAGGTACTGTTTAGCAGAAAGCACAAATTGAGAATTGCAGATTCTATCTGGCAAGGTAGGGAATCCCCAGTCAAGAATGGCTGCATAAAACCTGACAGGAGAATGAGCAACATTGTAGGCAGGGGACTCCTTTGGATCTTTAGAAACCAGATAAATCACTCTTTTTCTGAAGCAATGTAAGAAAAAAGGAAAGGGTAACACAGATGGGAAAATAAAGCACTGCCTTGATTTCTGACAAAGGTCCTATTAGAAGAGACTGTGACTCACATCTTCAGGCAGATGGGCTTCCTGTTAACGAACCTCAGTCAATCAGACAGATTGACTCCCAACCACGCTAGGACAGTGAGACTTCTCCACTGTAAGCACAGAGTCTGCTCCGGAGAGGCAGACTGCAGTACTTGCTTACAGTCTGGGGGTGGGGGGGAACTGGCTCTACAAAGAGAGAAGAGGCAGGAAAGCTTTTTTGAAAAGCAGTATTTGAGCTGAGGCTTGGTGAGTGAGCAGAGTTTTGACAGGTGAAGACAGGAGGTTACATGTGAAATGGTGCTTTCTAAGTGATTAAACGCTAAACCGAAGTCATTACTATACTGACAGTTATAGGAAGTAGATTATTCTGATGGAAGATCCAAGTTGGATTTTCAGTGTTTTTTCTTCCCTTCTCAGAAAGTTAAATAGGATTCAGTCTTATAAACTGGTGGGTGAAAATTTTTGAGCTAAAATGTCAATATGTAATAACTACCATCCTCCACATTTCTTCCCCACAGTCAAATTCATATTCATTAAATCCTTCTCCCTTGTTGCTAAGCAGAGGATGCAAGAATACATTAAAAATAATAAATATTCACACAGCAGGATTTTCAAGTCAACCTATCCTATTAGAATTGCAGTTGCAAAGTTCTAACCTTCTCAATTCTTGTCCACATTCTGTACAGCCCAGCAACACGTCCAGGATAGATAAATCAGCATCGGGAAAGGCAGTCAATGCTTGTAAAGCACCGTCGTTTCTTCTCTACCCAACATCTTTGTTTACTGTTCCCACATTTAGCGTTCTGTACACATAGATGGTGGCGCACTCATGAGTGAAGACGAGTGTTCCTACTCACACACATATGTACACGCATAAACCACGGAGGTGTACACGCAGGCACAGCTGAAATGCAAAAGTGAGGAGATTCAGTATACTTTTTCACTATATAAAATGGACATTTTAGCCACTTTCATTCTTAAGGGAAAATACAAGCTGATGTGGGTGAATATATACTTAAAAGAGCCTTTTACCAAATGGGAAATTCCAGAGCTGACATAAAGAGTCTGGCATCTCGGCTGTATTTTTTCTCAGTCTATCCTGAGTTGTGGCTAACTGTCTCTCAGATAGTGTCAAAGCTTCATTAATCTCTTCTCTCCTGCTGCCTGCCTGCCTTTTCACTGCTAATTAGCCCTGGAGCAGGTGGAGAGAGAAAAGCTGTAGATCTCTATTCATTTCATTTCACAGTCTGGTTTGGAAGGAAGAATAAATATGGATAAAGACAGGTGTGGTGCTGCTTTAAGATGTTATAGATATCCTCTCTCTCAGTGTGAATACACTGAAATCCAAGATTAAAACCTTAAAATGCCAAGTGGCTAATGTAACGTTCTTATCAATCAGTATATTTTGATTCGATTCACTTTTGCAATTCAATTGATGACCTCCATAAAGGCAGGCACAGTGTTATGTGTGAACAAGATTTGCCAGCTTCCTGCTCTCTTGGGTTTATGGTTGAAACTGAACTAGACAACAAACAAATAATTACAGATGTGCTGAATGACAGGAAGATAAGAGCAGGGTGTTGTGCAAATGCAGAGCAAGGAGATTCAGTCATCTGTGACTTTAGGGAAGGCCTTTATGAGGGACAGGTAGAAAGGGGGAGGCTGGAAGAAAAAGCAGCCCTCAGCTAAGAGCAGAGTTGGAGAAGCATTCAGTGCAGATATCAGGCAGTCAAGTCAGTTAAATTACCTAAGAAAATACATGTTTTGAGTAGACTTGGAATTTTCTAGGGAAAGTCCTTAAGAAGTTTTGAGAAGGTTCTCTTTACTTCCCGTGTCCTTAGCTATGCAGAAGTTTTTCAGCTTAATGTTGTTGGATTGGTGCTGAAGTCTTTGTCATAAAATCGTTCCCTAGTCTAACATCAAAAGTTTTCCCCACACTTTCTTCCAAGATTTTTATCATTTTGTGTCTTAGATTTAAATCTTGTATGCATCTTGAGTCAATTTTTGTAAGTGGTGAAAGGTGAGGCTCCAGTTTCCGTCTTTGTACATGTGGGTTATCCAGTTCTCCCAGCACCATTTGTTGAATAGGGATTCTTTTCTCCAGTGTATGTTTTTATTTGGTTTATCAAAGATCAGATGGCTCGTAGAGAAAACACCTGCTGAGCAATCCAGAAGATTACTAGAAAATGTTCACCCAGGAGCCCTCTTTTTGAGGGACATAGGCATGGGGGCACATACAGGTAGGTTCAAAGACCTTCACAGAGCAATGGGACATTGCCTTGTTCTCATAACTTTCCCATAGCCTCTGGGTTCCCAGGTGAAGAGAAGAGTGAAGAGAATATATGGTTGACGTGGAGGAGTGGCTAAGGTAATAGCCTGCCTTTTTAAACAAGAAACTGAGCTTTTTCACTTGCTGCATAATCTCTCACAAGGTACTTTGATAGCTTAGTACAAGTTCATTTAATGACCTCCACCCATCTTGCTCTTAAAGGGCCAATTTTCAAGCTGTGCTTCATTTACAGTAATTCAGTCCTTGAGAAAATTGCAGATGGATAGTGCTTGAAGAACCCTTAGAAATATCATATTATATGAATGATAAAAATCAGGTTTGGACATTTACATGATATTTTCCTAAAATCAAACTGCTAAGATGGAAACTCATGTCTTTTGACTACCAATATTGAGCATGTTGATGAAAGCTTCTAGCAGTTTTGTAACTAGCTTGTAGAAGACATCAAACACATATATGGATTTAGGTTTCAAATCATTAATTTAAAATTACTAAATATTTTTAGGAAATAAATAGAATATAAAAGGTACCTATAAGTCTTCTTGTTATAAAATTGCCATTTAATGGCCTAATTCAGGGTTTACAAACTGATACTACATGTTCATTTCTTTTTTGGGGGGGTAGTAAGTTTATATATAATATTTAGGAACTTAAAAGCTGATTCTTGATGACCCCAAAGTGGTTTCTAGTGATTGTTGCATTGTTTTCTCAAAGCTCTCTTACTTTCTTTGAAATATGCTACCGAATTGTTATCTAAAGTGCATAATTTGCTTATATTTAAATTATAGAACATGCCTTTTTTTTTTTGCAATTTTTGGCTGGGGCTGGGTTTGAACCCACCACCTCCAGCATATGGGGCCAGCGCCCTCCTCCTTTGAGCCACAGGCACTGCCCCATATGCCTTTTGTTATTATTGAAACTTCCAGAGAAATAATTTTCTTAATTATAAGTAGATTTTTGCTTAAATACTTTTGAAAACATTTGAAAGGTGCTTTATTTAGTGTTTCTTGTCATCGTTGTCTTGTGGAATTGTTAATGGGTTTTTCTCTGTCAAAATTGCTGAATCTGTCACTTATGTTGTGAGATGAGGAAGATCTTTGAAAGAGAAGCTATTTTTAAGCCAGCTCTAGGCATGTTATTCCATCCTTCCTCCTTCTTTTTAATTCTAAGGTCAATGATAGTCACTTCTTCCACTGATAGCAAATCCTATCTGTATGAAATCAGCTTATCTAAATACATTAGGAATGCCCAGCAGGCCTGTTTCATGGAAATTAAATCAGTGAATAACTTTGTGATGAGAAAATCCATGAGGTCATAGCTACTGTTGGCTTTAAAACTAAATAAGCAAATCTTTAGATTGGTTTGCTTTTGCTCTTTTTTTTTTTTTCAGTTTTGCCATCTTCATTGTAGCTTGTTTATGCCAGCACTGTAGCAGCCAGGGGAAGCAAGTGATAATGAAATCACAAAAGTTATTTGCCACAGTTTGCTGAGAGTTGAATATTTTTCCTTGTAAGAAATGGTGCAAAGCCCAGAGAAGTGTCGTCAGTTGGTGCAAGTTCTGATAAATACAGTGGATGACAGAGAGTTTCAAAGTCCAGCTTCTGTAGTTTGAGAAGCATTGTTTGTGTGGCATGCACTCTACCTTCATCTTCCAAGATTAGCTGTCTCTATTGACCACTTTCAGCTATTTTTTGCTTGTACTGTATCACATCATACCTTTGTTTAATTCTTAATAAACTGCTCACTTGTAAATAAAAGAAAAAAAAAGAAAAGAAAAAAGCCAGTTAAAAAAAAAAAAAGGAAAGAAAGAAAAGGAAATGAAATTATTGGTATCTATCTGGCTGCTGGAATTATCTACTATGCCTTCATGAAAAACCTGGTCAAATAATTACAGTGGATCTGTACTACAACCAATTGGATGGAATTATGAGGATGCGTGTGATTAAACAGCTTTTGCTCTTTCTGTGATAAGAGCTCAGTGGTCATCTTTCTCTTAGATTGTGGCATTCAGAGCATCTCCAAAGTTCATAAAACAAGAGCAAGGCTGGTGGGAGGTGGGCAGATGGAGTATGAGTGAAGGAGCAGCCCTGCCTGGTGAGCTTTGAAGACGATGAGCTTCAAACACCATTCAGTAGTTTGTGGTATGAATGAGAACTATTTTGTCTTTGAGATAATCTTAGCACAAACATTACATTTAAAGACATCTGTATATTATGTGAGTACATTGTGTTTAAATATGAGTAAATACAAGTAAATACTCAGCAAAATAGTTGTTGGGGGTCATATCAATTTAAAGAAAAATAATCTTGACACGTGGAAAGCTGAGGGTGAAGTTACCAGACGTGGAACTTTCTCCTGATAAAGGAGCTGACTCCGAGAGAGCACCAGTGTGAGGAGGGCAGTTTCGTGGAGTTCTTGCTTACACCCGAAGGGAGTTTCTGCAGGGCAGTGGAGATTACTGCCAGGCACATCACGACCTTGTGCAGACAAGTGAAATATAGAAATTCCTTACAACTCCACTGAGAAGCACGCACAAGAGTGTGGACACAAGTGTTGACTTGAAATCTCCAGAGCATTTTCCCAGAGTTCTGGCCTGGGTAGGGTAGACCTCAGGGCACTTCCTTCTGCTGCACAGGATTGAAGATTGATTCATTTCATTTATCATTACTTCCCACTTCATCCTCAAAGCACTGTGAATTTCAAGTGCAGTAGATTGAACTAGGCTTCAGTTTCTCTGCTTCATTTCTGTATTTAATTTTTTAAATTCTTTCCTAACCTTATAGAGTGTTTTTGAGCTAAATTAACATGGCTCGGCAGAAGTCACATACAAGAACACGAGATTTCTTATTACACACAATCCAACAAATGTGACCTTAAGCAAATTTATAGAGGAACTTAAGAAGTACGGCGTCATTACAACAGGAAATGTGTGCAGCACCTGATGATGTTACTCTAGCAGAGAAAAGGCATCCGTGTTCTCAGCTGGCCTTTAGGTGATGGCGCACCACCGTCTAACCAGATTCCTGATGACTGGTTAATCTTGTAACAATCAAGTTTTGTGAAGAACCTGGCTGTTGTATTGCGGCTCATTGTGCTGCAGGCCTTGGGAGAGCTCCATTGCTTGTTGCTGTCACGTTAATTGAAGGTGGAATGAAATACAAAGACGCAGCACAGTTCATAAGACAAAAGCAGCGGGCAGCTTTTAATAGCAAGTGACTTTTGTTTTTGGAGATGTATCATCTTAAGATGTGGCTGTGCTTCAAAGACGCCAATGGTCACAGAAACAACTGTTGTGTTCAATAAAACTGGGGTGGCTGATGCTATCACCTGGGAAGTAGAACTTGAGACAGGACCTAATTTGTCATATGTACTTGTATCAGCCAACACGTTGGCTTGGTTAACGAAGCTTCCATAGGAGTATTGCAAAGCAGTTTCAACAGGCCACAAGCTTCACAGAATTGCAACCTCTATGTTTGGGTTACGGGCAACCTTTTTGGACACTTAGTAAAAGATTCTTGCTCTTCAGCATTGAAATGTGCTTATCAGATGTACTGATTGACCTTTACTGAAATCATGAGGTATTATGGAGTTATGTCTTGTTTAAATCTATTCCTGTGCCAGAATCTTATCAATATATAAGAAATTTAGAAAGGTTAGGTGCCAAAATACCCAGCAAAATATTTGTATATTTTTAGTATTATACAGAACTAAAATCTCTGGAACTAGGAACACTCTAGACCTGATGTGGTTTATCCAGCCATTTCAGACATTGAAAGAAGGCCCTGGGTTATTTGCCTGCTCACTTTATGTTTACATTTCCTGCATTTACACCAGTATACATCAGGTTTGCTCAACAGTGATTTTTTTGTTTGTTTGGGAGTTTTAAGTCTCAGAGTGATTATTTAATATCTTTCTGTAACTCTCATTTTGTGCTGTTATTAAAAAAAAACTCCATTTTGGAAATCTACATTGTACAAAAAACACATGTCTTTACTGTCTTCAGACAAAAAATAAACAACAACAAAAAAACAACCCTTATAGTTACTTTAATGTTTGCACTCTGAGGTGCAACTTAACAGAGAAGGACTGAAGAAAGAATGGGAAGAGGCTATAAAATATTTTTAGCAAAATCTAGCCTTTGTCTTGTGCAGAACATGTAGTAAATATTTTTAAAAGGTGGAGATACTCTGCTCATTGTAGCTAAAACAGTTGTTAATCATAAAATTTCTGAAATTCTTATAATTTTCCCCCATAGTTGTCAGAAGTTGTTTACCAACTTATTTTTGTTTGAAGTGTGATTTTTTTTTTCCTTCTCTTCTCAACCTCTTGCAAAAAAATAAACTGGGTTTCCGTCGATGCCAATGAAGATGCTGGAGGCTGGGAGGCCAATTACCCCAGGCACTGTGCACCACCCCAAAGTTATACCTATGGCCTGTCTGCAAGTTGGGGATTTGTAAGTATCTGTAACACATTGATGGGAAAGCTCTGCCCAAGCATGACTTCTTACAAGTAGATTTCCAAACATTCCCTCTTCATTAGGTAATATCATCTAGACTCAAGGGAAACCTCTTTGATCCTTAGCTCATCTGTTTTATCAGGAAATATGTGTAATGTATCCTAATGACAAAAATTATTCTTGCCTGTGAGTTATTAAGTATCTCGCCATTTTGTGTCAATTGCAAATATGATTAAAATTCACACAAGCCAAAAGGAAAAGGCGTGCTCTTCAGTAAAATCTTTGGCAGCTGCAGGTCCTCTTAAAAATAGTCATACCAACCTTGTCTTTATGAGCGATACCTCTTTATGTTCTAAGATGAGGATAAGTCAAAATAATATACTGTGTGAGTCCACCTAATTATTTCCACTAAGTCTAAAGAATGAAATGGACTCTGCCCCAACCCTAATTCCAAGTGCCCTTTCCTCCCGCAGATACCACCACCACTCAGAGTCATAGCCTTCTCCTCTAATCTCCTGGTATTACATGTTAGGGGAGAGAATTTTAAAAGTAGCAATTGAGTCATCTGACAGTCTTTAATTGCAGCCACTGGGAGGCTTTTAAAATTTGCCCCTATCCAGGTGCCATTAAATCCTATATCCTAAGGATGTGGAGACAAGATGCCCCAGACAAGGTAAAGAGTTTATCGATAATATGAGGTAATGAATATGCTAAAGTGCAATGCAAAGATCAGCTCATAAAAGGTACTGATTATTGTTAGCTGAAGATTTAAATGAAAATGGTTAAAAGGAGTTGGGGCTTGTGGGGGAACATGCGAAGGCTATCCTCAGGTGGAGACCAGAGGAGGAGGCCAGGTGAGAGGTGACAGCGTGAACACCGTAGCACCAGCGTGCACTTGAACTCCACGTGGTGGGAGAATAGGGATGAGGCAGGCCTGCATAATTCTAATATTCATTTGCAAAGCAGGGGGAATGGATATCATTAACTGGGCAAGACCAGATGATAGAGATACTTGAAAAGGGTGAGAGTTTATCCTGAAGTTAAATGGTAAGTTGTTAAAGGCTTTCATCATGGAGGACGGGATAGGATTAGAAAGGTCAGCAACCAAAGTCTTCAGGATTCTTGAAAGCGCTCATTAGAAGTCTGCTTTAAATTCATTAGAAGTCTGCAGTTAACTTAACAAACTGGACCTATCACTCTTTCTCAATAAATATCTTTCTTCTTGGTCATATCCTAAAGCCTGAATGTCCCTGATGCTTAGTTTATGCAACTACTGACAGGTATTTGAGTTTATGGAGTATGCCGCTGGGATTTTTTTTCATTGCACAATACCTAACAGCAACTCATACAATTTAAGTGATTATAGCAAATATTTTCATGATAGTAATGAGTTCTTCTCTAGTTACACTGTCTTGGGTAAATCACTTAATCCCTTCAATCTTAGTCTTAGCTCTTCATGGCATAAATATAGAAACTATTTTCTAAACTTGCGTAGAAAATTAACACCACATGAGTTTCTGATTATTCTGCTCACCCGCGCAGACACTTGTAACTGAGATTATTTCACCCCTGGCCATCTATCCCCACTAGGTCTGGGAACACTACTCTTTATAAAAGAAGTTCTATATCTTTCACTTGCTCTGGTCAGTTCCAAGAAAAATAACTGATGTCTGACAAGAAGGACAGAATGTTGGTCTTCTTTATTTTTGTTTTGGAGACTGATGAATAAAGGTAAATTAAAAAATCTGTAGGTTAATAAACTATACTGACATAAATATTTCAGTTCAGTATTGAAAATCATCAGCCTCCACATCATTCATACATGAAATACACCAGGGAAATAGTTGTCTTTTTAAATATTTTAATACATACTTAAAAATGGACAATTTAGTATTACAGATTTATGTAACATGGATACTGTTAGATATGTGAATGTATATATTTTTCTTCTTAGTAAAATAGTTTCATGCTTATAAAAGTCACCCTAGGTTAACTTGGAACAAAGAACAACAAACAACATAAAGTAGAAATGAACCACGTAGTAAATAGGGTATCGGTAAGGAAAAAATATTATAAAGCAGTCACATCGCTGACATACACACACAAAAAAATAAATACACTTTTCTATTATTTGAAGGCAATTCACAATCATTTCCAGGAATTCTGTGAGAATTTAAGGCCATTTGTTCTAAAGAAATGCTTTAATTTTGACACAACTTCACAAAACCGTAATTCTTGTAAAAACTGTACATGCAAAACTCTTTACAGTGAATTGTGAACAGGCAGGTCAGTAGATAGGAATAGTTTATTTCACAAATGTGTTGTGCACTAAGTCACATGATTGTATATATTTAACTGGGAATTTCACAAAAGACTTCCAGTCTGTGCGCCCCGCATGGCGACGTGGAACAGTGATAACAGGAATCCCAATCAAGAGAGCCAGTATCCCTTTGAATTAAAATATCTAGACAAGGTATAATGGAATAAAAAGTTGAAAACGTCTGCTACATGGTTCACAGTTAAATATTCTTGGTTTCAGTCTTTCTAAATAACATTATAATATAAGGATGCTACTTTGTACACAAAGTATTTTCTGTGCATTTAGAGTTCACAATGTTGGACTTTTTATAATTTCTACTTAGCTCTACAGAACGCAAACTGACTGCCGTCTAAATTTAGAACCCAAACTCCATGAAAAATGCACGTTCGTACAGGATACACATCTGCCAAGCTTAAACTCCCAGACTCGGCAAACAATGTGGAGAAACCGGGTGCTAAGCAGATGTGGCTTCCTAAGACAATCCAGTTACCGAGAGAATAGGAAAGCATTTTCCCCTTCCGTTATTTGCAAATGTATTTGTCCAGACAGTCATTCAAAGAGATATTGCTCTTGTGATTATAGCTATTGCAATTTAGAAGACAAAGGATTCAATATTCAAAACTCTGATTCTTAAGAACAGTTATAAAAGTACTGAAATTTAAAAAGTAGTAACATGTAAACATTGATACAGAGAGACTGCTTTCCCGGACGTAGAGCAGTCGAAGACGATATTTGAGTTAAAAACATGGTTTGTGCTTTTTCCCAATACATTGGAAATTAGCTGTTTCTGTCCAAAGAAAAATTTAAAGGTTCAGAGAAGACATCCATACTTTTCTTCAAGCATTTAAACAATTTTTTTTCTGTTGCTCATGCAACAACCATATTTACAGTTTTGGTTTTAGGAAGAGAATTAATTTTGGATCCAAGAAAGCACATTAACCAGGACTGCTGAAACCGAACTGAGAAAAGGATCTTAATTCCCTGGTTCATTACAGAGCACCAGGCGCAAAGCATGAACTCAGCAGTTCCCACTGACGTGGAGTTACCGGTGGCCTTGAGGAGCACGGTCATATCTGAGTCTGTAACACATGGGTGGGTGGGGTGTACGGGGGAGGCGCCGGCGATGGCTTGATTCCTCGGGCCCTCATATAGGAGAGAAACTGCTCGGGAATTTCGGCCAGGACGTCTTTAGCCAATCGAGCCATGCTCAATATGTGGTTTCCACTTCTGTCAATATAATCCCTGAATGGCACAAACTAAAACAGGTAAAAAAAAAGTTACTTCATACTCTTCAGCAGGTCACGGAATAAACACAGACATCAGCACACGTCAACACTTGGTTGTAGGAGGATCTCAGAAGCCCAGAGGAATGGTGAGATGGGTGGCAAGTGTACATTTTAACCAATATTTGATACCTACAAATACCTGTAGCGGTAGCCAAACTTTTATAATTTATGTTCTATTTAAAAAGGGATGTGTTGTAAGCATTCCAAATTATATATAAAATCAGCACATTGTACCCCATAAATGCATTAATGTATACATGATCTATGTGTTTATGACTTAATAAAAAATAGAGAAAAAATAAAAATCAAAAGGGATGTGATTCTTTTCTGTTTTCTCGATCTTGATGAGCCCATTATGTTACTAAATGTGTTTTGCAGTTTGGGGTTCTGTACTTACCGAACTCCTAATAGAATGGGGCAGTTAAACTCTTTGGGGTTTAGTTTCTTGTCAAATAGAGTTAATACCTGCCTAATTCAGCTTCTGACACAAAAATATCACCCACTGCTGAGTAAGAAACAAATATTACCCAAGTCAGGGTAAAAAAAATATGGTATATATTTTAAGGAGCCCTAATATATTAGAGTATCTTTAATTATTGCTAGCACATCAAATCACATGGAGTATGATTATAAAATTCAGACTGCTTTTATTAAGAGGAACCTGAAATATTCAGTACATTGAGTCTTATCCCAGATGTTGATTTTTTTATATCTATTATTTGTGAAAGCAAGAAAAAAATTAAAACAGCATAAGATTTTGGTATATTTCTTACTGAAACATCATTCTTATTTTTACACCACATAAAAATGATTGGCCTATCTTTATGTGAGTAATTATGTCAGAGCCTTTATGAGTTGAACACCAAATGCTCTTGCAATAGATTGCCTGATTCCATTCTCATTTATAATGTTACTAAAGTTAATAAACACTGTACTATTTGAGGGCATTAGTTCAAGTTCCCCTTAGGGACATGATGATTCTTGAAGCAACTTGGAAGTGACTGGGACTGTTAATATGGTGGCAAATTGGGAGCACAGTAATTTTAGGCCTTCAAAGAAAAGGCAGGGTGAAGACATTAGGATGCTGAACAATTTCTGAGTATAATATTTAAAAGTTTGAATTAAATTATTTTTCTACCCAGAGAAAGAAAAATCCCATCTCATAAAATCGCCATTTTAAATCTACTTTGAACAACTTGCTTTTGATTTAAAGTTGTTCAGATGTGCTTTTAGAAAACAATTGTTATTAGAGAATAGTTTTTAAAGTGGTCAGGTTGCTACAGGTAAACCAAATTAAAATTTTTAAGAAATCGATTAGGAAGTATTTTACCTTTTATGCAGAAAAGGCAGCCTTTTTTTTAAAGGAAGAGTAGATTATTATTCCTTTCTTTTTAAAGTAAGGCACATTATAGTCAGAATAGTACCCATATGACTAACATTTTCCATATCTGTCTTACTATCAAGGAAGAAATCTCAAGTTTTAGAAATTCATGCTAAAATGGTGACACAACTTTCTCTTACTCTGGAAGGTAGCTAATGGAAGGTAAGAAAAGAAAACAGCAAATATAATGTTCAGCTGAGAAGAGAATGAGGCAGATGTGAACTTTTTGTGAAGTCATATAATCTAGTTATGTACAAGACTTGACATTTTTAATAAAAAAAGCAAAGAGGTACAAAAAAACAAATTACGACTTACTGTCTCTCTTTAGAAAAATGAGAAAACAGGAAATCAACATAGGATTAAAAGGCATCCAATTGTAACACAGTTTACTTCATTCTAATTTTAAAAAGGATAACACTTTAAAAGTTAACATTTAGTGATGTTGGTAATGTTAGTAAACATGTAGTTCTCTTTAAACCTTTTTTTAAAAGGTCATTGTTTTGAAAATGTATACAGCTAATAAATTTCAGGGGAATAACAATATCTATGGTAAACAGTTGATACTTCTCTATGGAAAAGGGGAGATCTCATCTGCTTCTGTTTTACCCTTGCTTCTTTACCTTTATTCTATATTACAGTCATTAAACTCATTAGACATTTTTTGACCTCGATGCTCAAAAATGCTGGGATGAAACTTCCCTGCATTGATCTTGGGCAAGTTATTTTCCACTCTTTACCTCGGCTTCCTCTTCTATAAAATAAGGATGAAGACCAGATAGCTTCAGTGTTCCATTCTATCAAATTTTTAACCAATCTTTCTCAAATAACAGTAGCACTGCCAATGCTTTGGTTTCTCTTCACATCAACTAAGTCTTTTGCCTTTTCCAGTAGAACTCCCTACTATAATTTACCTAATTTTTATAGACTGGACATGTACCATATGTATGTAACGGTACAGTAGGCCTAGTTCCTTTTGCTGACCGCCTCCAAATGTTGACCCAGTTTGTTACAGTTCAATAGGTGGTCAACTTACAAATGTTCTATTATACTAGCAAACCAAATATAACACTGCACCAACAAGATTATGCACTATGATCAAATGAGATTTCTCTTAGGGATGCAAGAATGAGTCATCATATGCAAATCAATAAACACAATATCCCACATCAAGAGACTGAAGGACTAAAAACACATTATCATCTCAACAGATCCAGAAAAAGCATTTGATAAAATTCAACATCTTTTCACTATAAAGGCTATCAGAAAATTGGTATGTAAGGAATATAACACAACAAAGGTCATGTATGACACAGCCATAACTAATATCATACTGAATGGGAAAAAATTGAAGATAAGGATTCCCAGTATTATATATTTAACTAGCCAAAGCAATGACACAAAAGAAAGAATACCCAAATTGGAAAGAAAGAAGTTGAATTGTACCTGTTTACAGACAACATGATCTTATATATAGAAAAACCTAAAGACTCCACTGAAAAACTATTAAAATTGGTAAATGAATTCAATAAAGCTGTAGGGTACAAAATCAAGAGACAAAAATCAGTATGTTTCTTTATACCAATAACAAATTAGCTGAAAGAGAAATCAAAAAAGGAATCACATTCACAATAGCTATAAAAAATTACACAGGAATAAATTCAACCAATAAAAATTATAAAACACTGATGAAAGAAATTAAGGAAGAGGACTCAAAATATTGAAAAGACATTCCAAGTTCATGGATTAGGAGGACTCAAAATATTGAAAAGACATTCCATGTTCATGGATTAGGAGAATCAATTTTGTTAAAATGACCATACTACTCAAAGAAATTTACAAAGTCAACACAATCCCTATCAAAATACCAATTACATTCTTCACAGAACTAGGAAAACCAATCCTACAATTCATACGGAAACATGAAAAATAATCAGATGGCCAAAGGGAATCCTGTGCAAAAAGAACAAAGCTGGGAACATCACTCTAGCTGACCTTAAAATCTGCTACAAAGCTATAGTACCCAAAACAGCATAAAAACAGACACACAGCCTAATTAATGGAACAGAACAGAGAACCTACAAATAAGTTCACTTATTTACAGCCAACTGATTTTGACAAAGGCACCAAGAACTACATTCAGGAAAATATACTCCCTTTAATCAATGGTGTTGGGATAACTGGATGTTCACATGCAAAAGAATCTCTTACCATATTAAAAAATCAATTCAAAATGGATTAAAGATTTAAATTAAGATCCTACACTATGAAGCTCATGAAAAAAAAAAAAGTAGGAAAAATGAATCAGGATATTGGTCTGAGCAAAGATTTTGTGGATAAGACTTCAAAACACAGGCAATAAAAGTGAAACTAAACAAATGAGATTGTGAAAGTATTTACAAACTATTCAACCCAGCAAGGGATTACTATCCAGAATACACAGAGTGGTCATAAAGTTCATGTGCAATAGTTGTAACTGTTTAAATCGCACATGAACTTTATGGCCACCCTGTATAAGGAATTCAAACAGCAGCAACAACCCCAAATAATCCAATTAAAAATAGGCAAATGATCTGTGTAGATACATCTCAAAAGAAAACAAATGAATGGCTAAGAAGTATTTAAAAAATGCTGAGCATCACTAATTATCAGGGAAGTGCAAGTCAAAACTATAAGGAGCTATCATTTCAGCCAGTTAGAACTATAGCTATTACCAAATAGACAAAAAATACCAAATATTGGTGAGGATGCAGAGAAAAGGGAACTCTTATACACTGTTGGTGGGAATGTACATTGTTATAGCCATCATAGAGAATGGTATAGAGATACTTTAAGAAACTAAAAATAGGACCACCATATGAACCAGCAATCTCACTGCTGGTTAGATAGCCAAGGAAGGGAAATCAGTATGTGGAAGAGATATCTGCACTGCCAAGTTCACTGCAGCAGTGTTCACAACAGCCTCCATATGGAATTAACCTAGGTGTCCATCAACAGATGAATGGATAAAGACAGAGTAATGTATGTACAAATGAAATGCCTTCCAGCCATAAGGAAAAGAATGAACTCCTGTCACTGATCCCAGCAACATGAATGAGCCTAGAGGACACTGTGTTAAATGAAATAAGCTAGGCACAGAAAGATAAATACGACATGCTCTCATTCAGATAAACTAACTAAAAACGGTGCTCTCATAGAAGCATAAAGTAGAATAGTGGTTACTAGAAGGCTGGGAAATGTTGAAGGGGAGGGGAGGAGGAATTGGGAAAGTTTGGTTAATAGTAAGGGTCACAAAATTACATCTAGACAAGGGGAATAAATTCCAATGAATTCATAATCATTTATCGTTTATTTTCCAATAGCTAGAAAATAGGATTTTAAATGTTTCCAACCCCCAAAATAATAAACATTTGTAGTAACAAATATGCTGATTTGATCATTACACATTAGGTACGTGTTTTGAAATATCACACTGTACTCTATAAATAGGTACTATTATGTGCCAATTAAAAATAATTTAAAATATTACAAAATTAATCAAAATGATAATTGTACCTACTTAATTATCTTATTTAAAGATATCAAATGCTTAAAACATTCAACTCATAATATATGCTGTGGATGACAACTATCATCATCATCATTACTTCTAGTCATCAATTTACACATTTATACAGCCAATCTACAAACTATTTTGTTAATAGTTGTCTGTGGACATTATTATCACACATTAAATATAAGAGTTATTTTCAATTTTCTCTCTTTTAAATTTAAGGACTATACACATATCAGTTTACCTGCAATAGTAATTCCTGGAGTTTTGTTATTTTACAACACTTGTTTCACCTTTCCAGCAAGTCCTCCAGGGTGGCCTTTTATTGGGGTAAATTAAAATTGACTTTTAAGAATTTTATGATCCTCTGGACTATTCAAACTAAGGCTCATAATCTCTTTTCTCACAGTACATACAGTTCTACTCATCTTAAAAACATGTTTATAAAGAATGGCTAAGAAAGAAATCCTAGTTTCCAACCACGGATGGGCGTATGCAGCACTTCTAACTTGGGCTTCACAGGTAGGGCACAGTGTCTGATATGCCACTTGAATATTGGAAGGCCCTTCCCCCAGGCGGAAAATCACTGTCATAGGAGGTCACTGTTATGAACAGGAATATATTTCAACCCGCATGCATACTTGGAGTGGAAAAAGAAACGTTGAGAACTTTCTCTTCACTAACCTAGATGATCAACCAGGGGTGTCCAATCAGTGGCCTGCCGGCCACGGGCAGATTATTTGAGGTCTGTGTGGACTATCACCAAAAGCATGTACGTTGTGACTTTTTTGTTTGTTTGTTTGCTTTAATTGGCTTTTGTTAATATTTGTGTATTTACTGTGTAGACCAAGACCACTCTTATTCTTCCAATGGGGAAAGGGAGGGGAGGGGAGGGGGGAGTATGGGTGGAGGGAGGGCAATTGGTGGGATCACACCTATGGTGCATCTTAGCAGGGTACTGGGGAAACTTATTAAATGTAGAGTATCAATGTCTTTATATAGTGATCAAG
>CAUYON010059855.1:0-25720 GCA_963573935.1 Arctocebus calabarensis | reverse complement strand
CTGGAGGCAGTGTCCCAGACCTCTGACATGCACTGTGGGTATGGAGACAGTTCATCAAAAGGGGCAATTCCATGTGTGCAAGCATTTGACTCACTGCTTGCCAGTCCCGTGGGAGAGTACTTGAAGATCAGTAAAGAAATTTGGGGAGACGTGCAGAAACATGCGGAGATGGTCCACACAGGTCTGAAGTTAGAGCGCGCACTCTTGGTTACAGCCTCTCAGTGTCAACAGCCAGCAGGCAATAAACTTTCTGATTTGTTGGCACCCATCTCCGAGCAGATCAAGAAGTAATAACCTTGATTCAATAAAATTATTAAAAATAAAAAATAAAAAAAAACAAAAAAAAAATATGATGAAAACTGTAGACCCAGAATCAGTGGGTGATGGCCCCTGCACATGGGTCTTTACTTCCTATTGGCATGCTATTGATACGTTTCATCCCCCTTTCAAAGATTACTGCTTCAGGAGCATATGAACATGTCACAAAATAGCTCTTCCTTGTCCCTTCAACCTGATCACTCTTTTTAACACTTAATATCTGATGCATTACATATATTAGCTTATTGTTTTCCAATAGAGACAAGCATGCATGAACTTTTGAGACAAACTCATCCTCTGTCACTGACTAGAGTGCAGTGGCATGATAGCTCACTGTAACCTTCAACTCCTGGCTCAAGGGATCCTCCTGCTTCAGCATCCCAGAGTGCTGGGATTATAGGCGAGTGCCACCATGCCCATCCTAGCATGAACTTTCTCACTCACTTGGATCTTCAGTATTTATGATAATGCTTCATACTCTGAGAATCCAAGTATTTGTGAAATGAATAATCTATATCAAACATTTGTATGTTGTCTCAGAGATAGAAGCTTGGGGAACTGAGAAGGCATGTGCACCATGACCCAAGTCCAAAGGCTAGGCATGCATCATGTACTCAGTTCCAACCCTGGACAATAGAGTAAGACTGTCTCATTAACAAAAAGGGGCTGTTGGCTGGAAACAAAGGCTCAAACCTATGATCCCAACATTCTAAGAGGCTGAGGCAGGGAGATCCCCTGAGCTCAGGAGTTTGAGACCAGCCTGAGCAAGAATGAGACTTTGTCTCTACTAAAAATAGAAAAATTAGCCAGATGTTATAGCAAACACCTATAGTACTAGCTACCTGGGAGGCTAAGGCAAGGGAATCACTTGAGCCCAAAGAGATTGAGGTTACTAGGAGCTAGGATGCCACAGCACTCTACCCAGACCAACATAGTGAGACTGTCTTAAAAGGGGGGGGGGAAGAGGGGAAACACATGTCTGAAAGTCAGAAATACCCTGCCCAGAATCCAAGTTCTACTGTGGAGTAGCTATGTGATTCAAGACAAGTTGCCACTCAGATTCCCTACCCAATAAAGATTTAAAGAATGCGCATCTAACATTAACAGAGGGCTTGGCAAATATGATAAATGAAGCTTATTGCAAACCCTAATTCTTTCATATTACCCTGTTTATCTTTATGCCAATGTGTATCACACACTACAATTTTTTAATGCATTATTGTCTACCCTCAAGCTTACAATGTAAACTCCATACAAAAAATATATTTAGCCCTTTCAGTAGTTCAATACCCAAAAGGTACTCAATGAACGTGAAAAAGTCACATACCCCATGTTTGCATGAATCTACACAGCTATGATTTAATAAAAAAAAGTCACATCTTGGGACCATACAATGCATACTATGTGTATACATTTTTTAAAGAAAGTGGCTAGACATGATGGCATATTCCTGTTGTCCTACTTACATGGAAGGCTGAAGTGAGAAGATAGCTTGACCCCAGAAGTTTGAGACCAGCCTGGGCAACATAGTAAGACCCTTATCTCTATTAAAATAAAAAGAGGAGTCTGCTTGCTCTAATGTGTAATTATTAGCTCTACATGAAATTTCTATGAAAGAGTTCTAAAGTTTGTACTTCCTTACTGTACCCTTGGTATCTATGAGATTAGGAAACTAAGGTGCTAGAGCCAAACACCAAAATTCATGCTCAGGTCCTTTATATAAAGTGGGTATTTGTACACCCCCATACACTTTAAAATCATGTCTAGATTACTTGCAATACCTAATACAATGCCTGTACATCACTTCATTCATGTGGATTTAATGTAGCACTACTTGGCATGTGCAATTCAAGTTCTGCTTTTTGGAACTTCGAAAATATTTTGGGGGAAAAATATTCCACAATCTGAAGTTGATTGAATCTTTGAATGCAGAACCCATGGAATCAGAGAGTGAGCTATGAACAGTCCTTCATTGAAATCACAGAAAGCATAGCTGGCATTTTAGCCTTATCTGCTGAGTTCAGACTGATGAGTTCTTAATTGGCTGGCTGTTCCACCAGACTGCAGGTTTTCACAGAGGGAGGGGGAAGCCAGTATGACAGTAGGGAGACAGTATGCAGCTGAACCTGGCCTGTCCTCGGTCCTGCCTCAGCCACTTTTTCTTCTATGGATTTAAGCACTGCACCCGTGGTAAAGAGCTCTAAGCCTCTTTCAAATGAGTACTCCTTTCCTAAAATCCTAGACTCATGTGTCTAACTAACCACCTTGAGGGGCAACAGGGACCTCAAGTTCAAGCCTTCAAAAGCTCACTTCATCTTTCATCTGCAGCCCCAAACTTAGAGTTTTCTCTACATGGTAATTAGAAATAAAGCTTATGTTCATGAGTTTACTTTGGAATAGATATTGACCTCTTTGCCATTTTAAATTTATGTTAATCCTCTGTGGTAGTTGTTAATATAAAATGGGGTTATTAATACCTCCTGCTGTGGGGTTGGTGTGAAGGTATAATCATAAAACAAGGAGATCAGAGCCTGTCCCATGGGAGGTATTCTAGAAATTTGTACAAATTCACTAATATTGGTATTTTTATTTATTTTTTATTTTTTTGTAGAGACAGAGTCTCACTTTATCACCCTCGGTAGAATGCCATGGTGTTACACAGCTCACAGCAACCTCCAACTCTTGGGCTTAGGCAATTCTCTTGCCTCAGCCTCCCGAGTAGCTGGGACTACTACTCCACAATGCCTGGCTATTTTTCTGTCTTGCAGTCCAGCCGAGGCCGGGTTTGAACCTGCCATCTTCGTTATATGGGGCCGGTGCCCTACTCGATGGGCTACAGGCACCATTCGATATTTGTATTTTTATTAGTCATCGCAATTTAAACTAGTATGTCACCAAAATTTGAAAAACCCACACAGAGTCAACATATGTTGTGCAGGTAGAATAAAAGCCCAGCTTGAGGTGAATTCAGAGCTTGAAACTTCAATTTCCTGCATTACCATCTACCAGACTATTTAAAAGCAGGAGGGTGGGACCAATTCCCAGTCTTTCTTCCAAGCCCCAAAGTTCCACGCATTTGTTATCTTGAGTATAGCGCACAAGTCAAATCACTTGGAGTACACAAGTGTGCAGAGTGGCACTATCTATAATAGCCAAGAACCACCCAAATTCCCATCAACTGAAGAGTGAATAAAGAACATGTGGTAGGCCTATATGAGAGAATATTACTCAGGAACGAAAACAAAGTGCCTATGTCTACTGTAGCATGAGTGAACTCTGAAAACATACTAAGAGAAAGAAGCCAGTCACAAAGAGCCATGTAATGGATGATTCCATTTATATGAAAAGTTCAGAGCAGGGAAATTTTTAGAAAGAAAATAGATTAGTGATTGTCTGGGGTTTAGGGGGTTAGGGAGGAAACAGGGAGGGACTGCTAATGGGTATAAGGTTTCTCTTTGGGAAAGAAATTTTTCAATTAATGGTCAAGTTGGATAATTAAATATATTAAAAATGATTGTGGTGTTCACTTCAGAAGGGTAACTATCCCTAGTAGGTGAACTATCTTGGGCAGCACTTCCCTGACTCTCCCCATTGCACAGTCATAGCACTTTGGGTCATACCTTCATTTCATGGCTTTGGCTTAATTAATATGTAACTCTAAACTATATCATGGGGGCAAGACATATATTTTTCTTTCCAGTATAATTCAATCACAGTTCTTCGATGGCAGGCATTCACTCAATATTGGTTGATAGAAGGAATTAAGAAAATTACTACTACTTAAGTAATTTTGATCACTTGACTACTCTCAGCTGTATGTTTCACACATGCTCTCAAAAAGCTTATGCTTCGTGTCTGAGTCCACTGCAATTAAGGGTTCTTTGGATTTCTATAAAATCTGACTGGAGACCAGACTCAGTGGTTCACACCTGTAATCCTAGCACTCTGGGAGGCCAAGATATGGGTGGATTGCTTGAGCTCAGACGTTTGAGATCAGCCTGAGCAAGAGTGAGACCCCTGTCTCTACTAAAAACTAGCTGGGCATTGTGGTGGGTGCCTATAGTCCCAGCTACTGGGGAGGCTGAGGCAAAAGGATCTCTTAAACCCAAGAGTTTGAGGTTGCTGTGAGCAATGATGCCATGGCACTCTACCGAGGGTGACAGTAAGACTATCTGAAAAAAAAAATCTAACTGGAGGTAATCACAGTGAAAAGACACAGCTCTATCCATGGTATTAATAAGTGCTCTTAGTGAAAAGACTGACAAGAGGATGAAAACGGAAAGCAGGACGCCCTCTCCCCACTGCCCTGAGCTACAGAGACTTCTCTCACCTGACTTCCTGCCAGGGTGGCAACAAACAAATCAGTAGTTTTTCCTCACCTTGTTCTTTTGTCTCTGCTGCTGTGGCACCATCTTGTTTCATAGCTTGAGAAATTTCTGTAAAAGAACAAAAAATTGGCATTTGTTATTCAAATTAGAGATGTCAGACATCCCCCTAAAATCCCAGGCTGGCCTTAGTCATGCCATATTTCATCTGCTGACTAGTTTGGAACAAGGTGGCCATTGACTCAGCAGAGTGCTAGGGCGGTAAGCAATGATCCAACCTCAGGGTATGGACTCTGGTCTCATTTCTCCTCTTTACTTTTAGGCGTGCCTTGCACAAGTCATTCAAATGAGGGATAGAGCCTATGGTTCACAATTAAGGGCTCTTAGAGCTGGGCATGGAGGTACATGCTATAGCCCCAGGTATTTGGGATGCTAATTCAGGAGATCAATTGAACTCAGGAGTTTGAAGTTGAAATGTCTCAATAGCCACTGCACTCCAGCCTGGGCAACAGAGAACTCTTAAAAAATAAAGGATCTTGGGTGGCGCCTGTGGCTCAGAGAAGTCAGGTGCTGGCCCCATATATGGGAGGTGGTGGGTTCAAACCTGGCTCCGGCCAAAAACTGCCCCCCCCAAAAGATCTTGCGTCAGGCACAAGTTTCAAGTGTGAATTCTGTCATGTATTACTCAGCAATGAAACTGGGAGCAGCACTGATACAGGCTTCAACGTGGATGAACTGTGACAACATGCTAAGTGAGAAGGTAGTTACAAAAGGCCATAGATTTGTGATTTAATTTACGGGAAGGATCCAGAATAGGCAAATTTATAGAGACAGATGATAGATTAGTGCTTGCCTAGGGAGAGGGATTGAGGGCTGACAGTTCATAGGTATAGAGTTTCTCTTTGGGAGAAGAAAATGTTCTGGAATTCAGTGGTGATAATGGTTGGATAACTAAGTGTACCCAAACCCACATTTTATAATTAAAAGGGTAAATTTTATGATATATGTGAGTTGCCTCAAGCAACATTTTCTTGGAGAAGCCTGGTCTTCTTGGACTATTCAAATCCCATTTCCTACAGTCATAGCACCTTGCATCATGCTTTCATTTTATAATCTTTAATATAGAATTCTGGAATAAAAAGCAAGAAATGTTTTTCTTATACATTTCCATCAGTTCTTCAAATGGTATTCACTAAATTTTTTTTTCCTTTTATTAACTCATATATACATAGATTGTGAATACATTTATGCCTGTCTGGGATTCCATGTGTTGATTCTTTGTACAAATTGGAGTGCTTACATCCAACTAATCAATGTAGCTTTCACCTCATTTGCTTAATCATTGTGTTAAGACATTTGTGTTCTATTCTTGATTGATTTGACTTACACCCTTGCAATATGCTCCATAGGTGTGGTTCCACCGTTCACCCTCCCTCCATCAAACCACTCCCCTCCCACCTCCCTCCCCTTTACTCCTTCATCCTGGGCTATAGTTTTGATTCATTTTTCACATGAGAGTGTGAGTGATTATAAATTGGTTTCATAATAGTATTGAGTACATTGGATTTTTTTTCCATTTCTAAGATTCTTTACTAAGAATATTTTCCTGCTCCATCCATGTAAACATAAGAGGTAAAGTCGCCAACTTTTTTTAATACTGCATATATTCCATGGTATACACATACCACAATTAATACATCCATTATGGGTTGATGGGCATTTAGACTTCTTCCATGACTTGGCAATTACGAAATGAAGACTGAAACTGGACCCACACCTTTCTCCTCTAACAAACATTGACTCTCACTGGATAAAAGGCTTAAACTTAAGACATGAAAGTATAAAAATTCTTGGAGAGAGTGGAGGGGATACCCTTGAAAAAATTGGCCTGGGAGAATACTTTATGAGGATGACCCCCCAGGGCAATTGAAGAAATACCAAAAATACATTACTGGGATCTGATCGAACTAAAAAGCTTCTGCACTGCTAAGAACACACTAAGTAAAGCAAGTAGACAGCCCTCAGAATGGGAGAGGATATTTGCAGGTTATGTTTCTGACAAAGGTCTAATAATCAGAATCCACAGAGAATTCAAACTTATTAATAAGAACAAGTGATCCCATTTCACTGTGGGCAAGAGACATGAACAGAAGCTTCTCTGAAGAAGACAGGCACATGGTCTACAGACACATGAGAAAATGTTCATCATCTGGTCATGCAATCAGATGCAAACCAAAACCACTTTGAGATACCATCTAACTCCAATAAGAGTAGCCCACATCACAAAATCCCAAAACTACAGATGTTGGTGTGGATGTGGAGAAAAGGGAACACTTCTGCACTGCTTGTGGGAATGCAAGTTAGTATGTTCCTTTTGGAAGGAAGTATGGAGAACACTCAGGGATCTAAATGTAGACCTGCCACTTGATCCTGCAATTCCTTTACTAGGAGTACATCCAAAAGACCGAAAATCACTCTGCAACAAAAATATTTGCACCACATTGTTGATTGCAGCTAACTAATTGTTAATAGAAATAATTAAATCTAATTTTGAACAAGACACTAGACTTCTTTTAGCTACATGTTTAGGACCCAACAAGTTTCTGTTTGATGTGTGACTGCTCTAGGATTATGGGTCTTTGAAATTTGTTTTCATAAAAACTCTTATGCCCTTTTGGTGATATTGTAAATTCATACCACCATTTTGGAAAGTAGTACAGAGGTTCTTAAAAAAAAAAAAAAAAGCTAAAAATTATCACAAAATCCAGCAATTCAGCTCAGCACCTGTGGCACAGTCGTTATGGTACCAGCCACATACACCAAGGCTGGTGGGTTTGAACCCAGCCTGGGCCAGCTAAACAATGACAATTGCAACAAAAAATAGCCAGGAGCTGTGGTGGGCACCTGTAGTCCTCACTACTTGAGAGCCTGAGGCAAGAGCTTCGCTTAAGCTCAAGAGTTTGAAGTTGCTGTGAGCTGTAATGTCACTCTGAGGGTGACATAGTGAAACTCTGTCTCAAAAAAAATATATATCCAGCAATTCAACTATTGGGCATATAATCAAAGGAATTGAAAAAAAATATTCTGAGAAGGTATCTCCCCTGTTCACTGCACTCTTCACACTAGTGAAAATATATTAACATAATTATCAGTGGCTGAATGAGTTTTAAAAATGTGGTATACACACCCAATAGAATATCGGGCCAGGGTCAGAAATGGGTCCAGAAAAAACTCAGAAAATTCTGTCATTGATGACAATATGAATGAACCTAGAGAACGTTGTTGTAAGTGAAATAAGATAGGTATAGAGAAAGAAATGCTGTACAATTTAACTTATATGTGGGATATAGAGAAGTATATCTCAGACCAGAGGGCAGGGTGGTGGTCATAGGGGGCTGGAGGAGTGGGGAAATGGAGACCTTAGTTGACAGGTTACAAAGCTATGGCTATGAGGAATAAGTTCTGGTGTCTTATTGTGTAACAAGGATTTAAATATTCCCACTACGCATATTTGAAGTGATAGATATGATAATTATTATTTGATCATTTTATAATGTATACACACTTTAGAATATTACCTTGTACCTGTAAATATATGCATTTGCCAATTGAAAAATCAAAAAACTAGGTCACAATGGGCATGTCTGGCTCTGTCCATGGTGCTGATCTCAGAGCACTTAGGAAAGTGACTGACAGCATAGACAAAGGAAGAAAGGTAAACTGGACCCCCGATCCCCCCCACCACACACACACTGGCCACCTGAACTATTACACAGGCTCCTTTCACCCAAACTCCATACAGGATAGCAACAAGTGAATAAATCTATTTTCTTCACCTTGTTCTTTTGTCTCTGCAGATGTGGCATCATCTTGCTCCACAGCTTGTGAAATTTCCAAAAAAAAGAGGAGGAAAGAGGATAAATGTCAATATGCATAAGTTTGTCATTCAAATAAGAGATGTCAGACCCCCCCCAAACCCTAAGTTTTAATTTTTGAGGCAGTTTCACCGTTTCCCAGGCTAGAGTGCCACGGCCTCAGCCTTGCTCACAGCAACCTTGAACTCCTGGGCTTGAGTGATCCTCCTGCCTCCTAAATAGCTGAGACTACAGGCATCTGCCACCACCCTTGGACACTTTCTTTTTTTATTTTTGTAGTAGAGACAGTGTCTTGCTATGTTGCTTAGGCTGGTCTTGAACTCTTGGCCTCAAGTGCTCCTCCCACTTCAGCCTGCTAAAGTGCCAAGATTATAGGTATAAGCCACCATGCCCTTCCCTCATCTTAGTTAACTGCCAAGTTTTGTCTGTAAGTGTTTATTTCACACCACTGTTAAGCCATCATTTAGTGACTTATAAAACCTAAAAGATACAATTTTATCAATGAGGAGATAATGTATAGCACTCACATTGTTAAGTCTACATTTCCATCATACTGTGAGCAAGGTATCTCCTTCAAGATGCTGACAGATATTACTCAGACTATAGCCTTGAAGGGTGCTTTCCTGTCCACAGCCTGAAAAAACCTGTATTAAAATAAAGGTGACTGAGACTGCTGTTAGATTTCGTGGTCAACACTGGTTTCTGAGATATTAGCAAGATAATGACATGCAGGCACCACTGTGGAATGTACATCATCCATACAGCCTGCATTTCTCCCTGTATTGTTTGCTTTGATTTTATTTTGTTGGTTTGTCTTTCTGTCTTCCAAGTATGACCTTGAGTACAGGGGATTCTCAGGTACTTTGGCCATGAATGTATTATAAGCACACAGAAATGTGCCTGCCATATAGTTGATGCTCACATGTTTGGGGAATGGCATTGAATCTGGTTTTGTGTTATCTGGCTCCCCTCTAAACTCTCAAACAGGTTACTAGGAAGGGCATGACCTAGTAGGTTTGTAACATTACCCAAATTGAGGATGACAAGAACCCCATGAATTGTAAGAAAGCCTTAAGACTATGGGACTCTTGAACTTGGACTAAGACCAGTATTACCAGACACTCACAGAACACACCCAGGTCAGTTAATGATAGAGTAGCTTGACCAGAAAGAACCCTGGACTATCAGAAGTCAGCTCCTGGAGGTATTGCTACAACTATTTCATGTTTTACCACCAACCCTGTACTAACCTGATCTTCCTTCCTGACTTGGTCCTTGATCAGTCTTTGTTTGCTCAGCATCTTCTGGTATTTCAGCCAGTGACTGTTCTGCAGAGAAAGAGGGAGAATAATCTTAATGTCATAGCCATCACCCAAGCCCAGGGATGAGAACATCCCTGCCTGGATTACTGAGGGCAAGCCTTGGGATCTCAGTTTACTCCAGGGCTTATCTGTAAGGTGGATATGGAGTCACTTTCATTTGCCAGCAGCACATTGATGCACAGATTTAAAAGAATGCTCTGGTTTTGAACTTGTCATTATAAATTTCAGTCCCCATTTTGTGATAATGATGGAGTGGATTGTAGTTAAGTGTTCATCTTCAGGACAAACTGCAGGCTTCACCCAGGTGAGTGATGTGCAGGCATGTAACACCATCTGTGGTGGTTGATGTGAGGCATGTAATACCTGTGGTGGGTGATATGCAGGTGTCCAATATAGGACAATTGGCTGCTTAATCATGGAACTTTCTTCCTTAAGTCAGTGTTTTTCAACCTTTTAAATCTCATGGTACATTTGGACCTATAGTTAAAACTTTCATGCACACAAGTTACATTGATCAAAAAAAGTGAAAGAATATACTTTCCTTTGAACTTATATTGAATACAATTTATAATCTTTAAAAATTTTCATGGTGCACCTAAGATCCTCTCATAGCACACTGGTTGGTAAAACATAACTATAGTCCAGAAAGGAGGGAAGAAGAGGGAAAAGGAGGGGAAAGACCCAGAAAAGGGAGGATATTTGGTGGGACCTCACCTAATGTGCATAATGTAATGGAACATTTCAAAACTATTAAGAATAGAGTATAAATGTCTTACCACAACAGATAAGCAAGGTGATGCTTATGTTAATAAGTTTGATGCAAGCATTCCACATTGTATATCAAATCAATATTGTACCCCATAAATGCATTAATATACAGTTATGATTTAATAAAAGAAAAGGGGGGAAAATCACTGCTCTGAGTTTTCAGTCTACAGCTAAAGAGGTTTTCTCCTTATAAAGGAGAACTTTAACCTTTTGACTGTGAACAATGCCTATAGGGGTCCAAACAATATGATCCTTTGATGAGAAGGACACCTGCAGGCAGATTTTATTTGAGTGCTCTGCAGTCAAAGCTTAAAAAGGCCTTTCTCCTAAATACTCTAAGATAATCACTCTGATCAGAGTCCATCACTGTAATGTGGGGACCAATAGCCAGTTCTATCTGTGCCTTGAACCTCATCTCTTCAGACCAGGGCACACAGTGCTTCTTCCCCCACAACTGACCTATCAGTGTTCTCCGTAAATGAGTGAAGTTTTATCACCCACTTTCTCTCCATGATCCCATCAAACCTTTACAACAGTACATGTAGTATTAAAGTTCCGGTTCCTGTTTCACAAGGTGGAATTCAAGGGCCAGAGTAAGAGGAGATGTGCCCGAAGTCACAAGTAACATTGTTCCTCTAGAGCTCAAGCTCAGCATTCACTCTCCAAGTACTGCTAACTTTGACCTCTATCCATGTGGGTAGAGGAGACCTCCATTTCCCCTCTATGCTTCACAGGCTAGAGACTACACTATAAATATATATACACATGTACTTTTCATAGACGATATGACAACTAAGTTTGCAAACTTATCCTAGAAAAAGTATTGTATACCTCATTGCTAAGTATCTCTACCGTCACCTTTGAAGTACTCCCCTTGGCCATCTGGTGACCATAGTGACATTCAGTAGCCCATTTTCTTGGATGAATTCATAAACTTGTCAGAATTTGCACAAGGACAGCTCTGATGGCCGTTCCAGAAAGTTTCAAAATTGCTTTCAAGATTAGACTAGGGGCTGGCATCGGTGCATAGCTTCCTAAGGGAGCACTGCAAAGGGAACCTTTGCATAGTGATACTCAGCAATGATGTATGCAGCACTTTTTCTAGGATGTGTTCGCAAATGTAATTGTTAGACCTTGTTTTTTTTTTTTTTAGTAAGTCATATACATATAGATCATGAATACATTCATGCATATAGACAGGCACATGTTCTACAGATACATGAAAAAATGATCATCTTTAATCAGAGAAATGCAAATCAAAATCACTTTGAGATACCATCTAACTCCAGTAAGAGTAGTCGCCAGAACAAAATCCCAAAACTACAGATGTTTGCATGGATGTGGAGAAAAGGGAATACTCCACTGCTGCTGGGAATGCAAACTAACATGTTCCTTTTGGAAAGAAGTTTGGAGAATACTCAGGAATCTAAAAATTGACCTGCCATTGGATCCTGCAATTCCTCTACTAGGAGTATATTCAAAAGACCAAAAATCACTTTGCAAAAAAGATATTTGCATCAGATTGTTCATTGCAGCTCAATTCATAATAGCTAAGTCATGGAAAAAGCCCAGGTGCCCATTGACTCATGAATGGATTAATAAATTGTGGTATATGTATACCATTGAATACTATGCAGCCTTAAAAAAGATGGAGCCTGTACCTCTTTTATGTTTACATAGAGGGAGTTGGAACATATTCTCCTGAGTAAAGTATCTCAAGAATGAAGGAAAAAGTATCCAATGTACTCAGTACTTCTATGAAACCAACTTATATTTACTCACACTTATGAAAGATAGAACACAATTATAGCCCAAGATAAGGGAGAGAAATGGAGTGGGAAGGGAGGGGAGGAAGGAGGTTTGACAGAGGGTGGGTAAAAGGTGGGACCACACCTATGGAGCATATTGCAAAGGTACAAGTCAAATCTGTCAAGTACAGAACACAAATGTCTTAACCTGATAATGAAGTAAATGAGACAAAAGCTATGTTGATTGGTTTGATGTAACCATGTCAGATTGTATAAAAAAATTCAACACATTGGACCTTGTTATACCATAATTTCCAGCCAGTGAGGATGACCAGAGAGTTACTTCTCACAGTGCAGACCTCCACTGCAAAGGTAGACCCAATTACACAACCAGGATATAATTCCCCATTCCCATGAGAACTTGGGACTTGTCCCAAATGTTACCCACTTTTCATCTCATCCTTTGCTTTCTTAAGGAGTGTTGATAGGTTCATCTCTTCAAAGATGTTAAGAGACATTGCCCAGGCCTGAGGTCCTGTGTAGTACTCGTGCAAGAGGAAGGCTAGACGTTCCACATTGGCACTATCTACTTCTGCCTGTGGAATAGAGCATATTGCTGATTCTGAGGATTTTTCCTTTAGTAGGTCCTTAAATTCCTGAAGTTCTTCCTTGTCTAGCTCTTTGAGGAACCATTGCAGGCCATAGCTGGAAAAAGAAGATAAATCATCTTCTTCCATCTTGATGAAAGGGTGAAAGCACAGGTGTGGATTCTTTGGTAAAAGGCAGCCAATGAGACCTGTGGGAAGAACGATGAGATGCTCAGTAGAATCTTACAGCAAATTTGCCAATTCACACAACCAACCTCAATCAAGTCACTAGATGAGCAACATTCCCTATTCCTTTTCAATTCTTCATAGATAAGACTTTAGCTGCCATGATATCTATCCTATTACCAGAAAGTTTTGGGATATTTTGTCATCTGTATCCTTAGTTGTAAAAATAGCATCTGGCATTGAATAAGATTCCACGTGCATGGTGTGAAATGCTCTGGGCTAAGATATTAAGGACACTGGAAAGTAGGCTCCAACCAGTCACTAAGCACCAGTTGCATGGCTTTTAGATTAGTTGATTGCTATTGGGCCTGTCAATACATAGTATAATATCAATTTACAGAAACACAGTAAACAGTTTAGTATAATACCAATTTACAGAAGCACAGTTTTAGTATAAAACTTCTCAACCTGTGGGTTGCAACCCATAGGAACTGTATTAAAGGGTTGCAGCATTAGGAAAGTTGAGAATCACTGGTATAAACTAAGCTGATACTCAGAAGCCATCTGTTGGATGTAGATAATAAAAAATTCTCTATAGAATTTGGCTGGGGGCCTATAGTTCAATGGTTAGGGCACCAGCCACATGCTCTGGGGCTGGTGGGTTTGAACCCGGCCAGGGCCTGCTAAACAAAAGAAGAAAATAGGCATTGTGGTGGGTGCCTGTACTCCCAACTACCAGGGAGGTGGAGGCAGGAGGATTACTTGAGCCCAAGAGTTTGAGGTTGCTGTGGGATGTGGTGCCACAGCACTTTACCAACGGTGACAGAGTGAAACTATCTTCAAAAAAATTCTCATAAGGGACAAATAATAAAGTGTAAAAAGGATATGAATAGACATATTTCTCCAAGATATACAAATAGCCATTGAGCACATGACAAGATTAATATCATTAGTCATTGGGACAGATTTTACGCTTCTCACCTCCCTAACTCAACCTGTTTTATAGATGCTCAGGTCCTTGGCTGTGAATTCATTCTCAAAGTTGTCCAGAGCCTGGTCTAGGTGGATATAAAAATTAGCACTTGCATAGGGAACTTATTTTAACCCTCCCCCTCCTTTTTTTTTTTTTTTAGAGACAGAGTCTCATTTTATCACCTTCAGTTGAGTGCCATGGCACAGCAACCTCCAACTCCTGGGTTTGGGTGATTCTCTTCCCACAGCCTCCCAAGTAGCTGGGACTACAGTCACCTGCCACAACACCCGGCTATTTTTTGTTGCAGTTTGGCTGGGGCTAGATTTGAACCCACCACCATCGGTATATGGGGCCAGCCCCCTACCCACTGAGCCACAGGCACAGCCCTGTAACCCCCTCTTTTTTATTAAGTCATTTGTACATAGATCATGCATACATTTATGCCATTATGGGATTCAATGTGTTGATTATTTGTACGAATTGGAGTACTTACATCCTACTAATTAACATAGCCTTCACCTCATTTACCCGATTATAGTGTTAAGACATTTGTGTCCTACACCTGATAGATCCTACTTGTACTTGCAATATGCTCCATAGGTGTGGTCCCCCTATTAACCCTCTCCCTATTAATGCTCCCTCTATCAACCCACCCCCTGTCCCCTTCCCCCCTTCAATCTAGGCTATAGTTGTGATTCATCTTTCAAATGAAAGTGTGAGTGATTATAAATTGGTTTCATAGTAGTATTGAATACATTGGATTTTTTTTCCATTCCTGCGATACTTTACTAAGAAGAATATTTTCCATCTCCATCCATGTATCCATGTAAACATAAAATAGGTAAAGTCTCCATTTTTTAAATGCTGCATAGTATTCCATGGTATATATATACCATAATTTATTAACCCCCTTTCAAATAATCTGCTAGACAAAAAAAGTTCTTAAAATATTAGAGACTTTTGAACATCTTTATGTTCTCAGATACCATTCAACAAACATCTATAGGGCTTCTGAGAAGATGACCATTGGCATTTGGGGGGATTGCAATAAACCTATGAATTAGGGAGAAATCAAACCTTCACAGAATTGGTTTTATTGAGAGAAATACTAAGTATCCTCCTTTTTTATTCTTTAGAAGTTTTGCAACATAGTCCCTAAAATTGCTAATTATGACTATTCCTATGTATGGATCTTGCAAAGTTGTTCCCACATTATTCTCAATTTTGACTCCATTTGTTTACTGAAGGAAAGAAATACAACCCCCCCCAAAAAATTAGCACTTCTTGATAATGAGCCAGGCATAATTCCTAAATCCATCATATTTCCCATTTTGTTACAATGTGACCTATAAATAATGGCAACTGGTACTAATGGTCATCTTTGATCTGCTCTTATCCAACCATTACTTTGTGGCACAAAGCAATCAAAGGGATACTATATACTAAGACATTTTAAAGACATGTAGATGGCAGCTTACCATTTTCTAGGGAATGGTACTGGTGTGAAAGCCACCCTTCCATGACATCTGTGCTGTCTCAAGTTTGACTTATCAATACAAAGTAAGGTCCTGTCTTAATGCCCTCCTGGTGCTGGAATCAACCCAAGTGCCCAAGTGTATTAACACTTGAAGAGATTAATAAACTGTGTTATATGTTTACCATGGAGTACTATTCAGCCATAATAAGATGGAAACTTGCGTCTTTTGTATTTACCTGGATGAATTGAGAACATTCTCCTAAGTATCTCAAGAATGGAAAAGCAAGAATCCCATGTACTCAGTACTAAGTTGAAAGATTAACAACTATAAATACAAACACAAGAGAAAAATTCTAGAAGCAAGGAGAAGAGGGTTGGTAAGTTCCCACCTATACTCAACAACATAGGGGAATATGGCACACCTCCTGGGTGAAGAACTCAACCGCAACTAAGACTTTATCTTACAAACGTAAACATCATGACCTAGTTGTCTATATGTGCATATCAATCCAAAAGAAAAAATTATGGCCAGGAACTGTGGCTCATGCTTGTAATCCTGGCACTTGAGTGAAAAGATCACTTGAGGTTGGGAGTTTCAGCCTGGGCAATAGAATGGGGCTCCCAACTCTACAAAAATACAGTTAGCTAACTGTGGTGGTGCACAGCTAGGATCCCAGTGACTCAAGAAACTGGGGCAGAACAATCCCATAAATCAATGGGCAACAGACATGAATAGAACCTTCTCTAAAGACGACAGACGAATGGCTAACAAAAATATGAAAAAATGCTCATCATCCCTAATTATTAGAGAAATGCAAATCAAAACCACCCTGGCTGGGTTAATTTTTTGTATGTGTTATTGAATCAGTTTGCTAGTATTTTATTGAAGATTTTTGCATCTATAAGGGATGTTGGTCTACATTTTTCTTTTTTTGGTGTGTCCTTTCCTGCCTTGATATCAAGGTGATACTGGCTTCTTAGGATGAGTTGGGGAGAATCCTCCTTTTAGATGTTATGGAATAATTTCTGAAATATGGATGCCAGTTCTTTGTAAATCTGGTAAAATTCAGCCGTGAATCCATCTGATCTAGTGCTTTTTTGTTTTTGAAAGATTTTTTTTTTATTATTACTGATTCAATCTCACTGTTCATTATTGGCCTGTTCAAGAGTGATATATTTCTTCCTGATTGAGTCTTGGGAGCTTGTGTGTTTCCAAGAATTTTTCTATTCCTTTTGGGTTTATGTACGTAGAGATTTTCATAGTATTCAGAGATGATATTTTGTATTTAGGTGGTATCAGTTGTAATATTTCCTTTTTCATTTCTCATTGAGCTTATTTGGGTCATTTCTCTTCTATTTCTGGTTAATCTTGCAAGAGGTCTATCAGTTTTGTTGACATTTTCAAAAAACTAACTTTTTATTTTATTCATTCTCTGTATTTGTTTTCCATTTCAATTAGTTCTGCTCTGACCTCAGTTATTTCCTTTCATGGATATGTACATATGTCAAAACATCAAACTGTAGACTTCAAAAATTGTTTGATTTATCATACATCTATTATACTTCAATAGAGCTGTGGGGAGGAAGGAAGGCCCTAACCCAAAGGATTTTAGAATTTGGATTTGCGAATGATAAAGGACATTTGTGACTCCAGGTGTATAATTGATATAGGGAAAGGAGTCCACAAAGACCGCCAGGAAGTCAGGTATGTTTACATTTTAAATAAAAGACTAGTGATTATCTCTCCCTAAGGAGAGAGGGTTAGCTGTTATCTTTCCCATCCCAATATTCTTTTCCAAGTCCCTTACTTAATCTAAATCTTCTTTCCTCCGTCCAACACATTCTGTGTATCAGATTTTCCTTAAATAGAATTTTCAGCATATTATTTGGACAATTAAAATTTATGGGCAGACACAGTGGCTCATGGGAGCTCTCTATAATCCTAGCTCTCTCGGAGGCTGAGGCAGGAGGATCCTTTGAGCCCATGCATTCAAGACCAGCCTGAGCAAGAGTGAGACCCCCAACTGTACTAAAAATAGAAAAAAATAGCCAGGTATTGTGGTGGGTGCCTGTAATCCCAGCTACTGGGTAGGCTGAGGTTTGAACCAAGAGTTTGGGGTTGCTGTGAGCTAGACTTATCACACCACAGCACTATAGCCTGGACAACAGTGACACTCTCTCTAAAAAAAAAATTTTAAATCATGCTATGTTTCTCAGGCTAGTGTTAAACTATTAGGCTCAAGTGATCCTCCCACCTCAGCCTCCCAAGTAGCTGGGATTACAGACACACATCCCTGCATGCAGTTTGCAATTGAAACTTTTTAATCTGTCCCCTAGTCTGTAGTCAAAAGGCTCTCACTCCTTAAACTGGGCATCAGCTCTCCCTAATCACATTCAACTTGATTTTGTGGCACTAATTCTACTGCAGTACTTGTCCAGTCACTGGCCTCCTGGGCCTCAGTCTTCTCTGCTACTGACCACTTCTGGAAGTGGCCTCTCCATTTTGGTTACCCACCTATAATTTTCAAGGCCACACTCTTGTCCTTCCTCCTACAAAGTCTCCCCTAACTACTTCTGCCCACAGTGATTTTGACTTGCTGTGAACTTTAGGACATTCTTCTGACTCTGTAATTCACATTTACTTACCCATGATCTTGTGACATTTTATGTTGACTTGTTTACTTTTAATTCTCTGCAATGACTTGTTCATTCAACAAAAATTTATTAAAGATAAGTTAGAAAAAGATTATTTTTAATTATAATCATGTTGGAGATTTTATTTGCTAATCTATGAGTAGAAAAATACTTCTCATATAGTATATTTTGTGATAGACGTACTAGTGCACAGAGCAAGAGGAACTTAATGGAGTCTAGACATTCAGGAGAGATGTTTGGAAGATCAACATGAACTCGTAAATATAATAATGTTGGCTTATTTCTTCCTCATCAACTGTTTACCCTGAAAAAAAGGAATGCCTTTTACCGAAATGACTCCCATTCTCAAGTTCAAGAATATTACCTAGTTATTTAAGTTAATCAGATATATAGCTTTGACTTAGAAACATGTTCACGCAATTTGGCAATTAGAGACCAATTCCTGAACATGATAATTTTTTAGGAAACATGCAGTGAAGAGCCAGAGGTCCAAGGGCAGAAGGATGTGGAACCAAAAGCCTTCAGTTTGCATAGGAAACACCTTGTTTAACCTAATCTTTTTAATTTTTATTACTATATTAGTCACTATAACTATTTTCTGATTGCTATGGTAATAGTTCAAAATAAGCTTTTATTAATAATTGTCACACCATTGTCTCAGTCAAAACCACCGACATTTTTCTTGGTATTGATATTTCTGGAAACATCTTATTCCAAGAAGACAAGGAGACCTCTGAACTTTAGAAATGAGTACTCCGAGCTTTCAGAGCTGATAGGAAGCCATTTGACAAGATTATCAAACTCTATAGAGTCCACAGAGAAAGTAAAGTCCAAGCTAAGACGTAAAAGGTAAGTAGAAATTAGCCAGGCAGAGATAAATACAGAGAAGAAAGCTCCTCTCAAGGAGAAGAACAATATATGCACCTGAAGTGACAGTACATCTTCAAAGCCAAGTAGAGTTCAGGGGAGATCTGGTAGGAAAGATAAGACTAGAGAAAGCAGCGGAGATCAGCTTGCAAACACTATAAAGTATCCTGGACCTTATCCTGAAAGTAATGTGGAGACACTAAAGGGTGTTTCATTCATTCACTCATTCATTCATTCAACAAATGATCATGCACACTATTCTACATAGTGAATAGGATAAATAAAACCCACATCTCACAAAACCGACATTCCAGAGAGAGGAAAGGAGACAATAAATAAGTAAACAAGTCATTGAAAAAGATGATTTTGGAAAACAGTGCCTGCTATGAAGAAGATGAAACAAGGCAATGGACAGGAACTACGGAAGGGAAAGAGGGCAATTTAACCTGGCATGGTTGGAAAAGGTCTCTCTGACAAGGTGATCACGTGGGAGTTGAGACGTGAAGGACATTAAGAAATTAATTGTGCCAATATGTAGGGAGAGAACTTTTGGACTGAATTACAAGGTGCAAATGCCTTTGGGAGAGAGCAAGCTTGGCCTTTCAAGGAACCAAAAGTCCAGTATTCCTGCAGTGTAGTGAGCAAGGAGGGGGAAAATGCTGAAACTGGAATTATAAGCAGAGCCAGATAGTATAGTCCCTTATAGGTCAAGATAAGGAAAGTATATTTTATTCTAAGAACATTTGAATACCACTGGAGCTTTTAAGCTAGGGTTGGAGGAATTTTATTTCCAAAAGACATTTCTGGAGAATTAACTATGATGAGACAGGAGTAAAATAAGTTAGAAGCTATTTTTGTAGCCTAGACAAGAGAAAATGGTAGCTTGGATGAGGATTGTAGCAGTGGGGAATAAATAAAAGCGGCCCATATTTAAAACCTATTTTGGAAGTAGAGCTATTTGGATTGGTTTATGGATCATAGACATGTATGAGGATTTTACAAAAGAAAGAAAGTAATAATGTTCCTAGGTTTGTGCTGACAGCTATGAATTGAAATAAAGGAAGTTGGGTGGGAGAATGAGAATCACAGGCTTCGTTTTACCAAATTAATTGTGAGAGGCCTACTGGATATATATATCCAGGTAGAGATTTCAAATGAGTCAAGCTCATAGGAAGGTAAGGGATAGAGAAATTAATTTGATCATTGACATATGCTTGGTATTTAGAGCCATAGGAGCTAATGAGATATTCAGAGTAGGTGGACATAAAGAGGCAAAGAAAGCCTAGGACTCCGGGGTGCATTTAGATGGTTATCAGAGGATAAGGAGCTGGCAAAGATGACTGAGACCAACCAGCCAATGAGGACGGGAGGAAAGCTAGGAAGATATAGTATCACAGAAGGCAAAAAAAGAGAGGGTTTCAGAGAGGCAGTCGTCAACTGGTAGGAGGACAAATAATAAAAAGACAGAAAAGTGACCATTGGATTTGGTATAGGGAGGTTTTAGATGATCACTTTGAGCGGAATGGTGAGAAAAAAGCCAAGTTAAGTAAACTGAGGAGATAACGAAAAATGAGGAAATGTAACCTGTAAGTAGAGGAGATTCCTTAGACACATTTTACTATGAAAGGAAACAAGACATAGGGTCTTGCATGTCTTGTCTTTCCATGGGCCATGAAAACAGTTTGAATTCAGAGATGGTAATTTATGGTTCCTTTGTACTCCTATATCACCTAGCACAAAACTATGCTCTTAAATATGTCCTCAATTCTTACTGGCTGAATGGCTGGCTGGGTGGATGAAGGATGATTTGTAATTTGCTGAGGATACTGGTAGCAGAAAAGAAACAATACTGGAGATAAGAAGCTTTAGATTTTTATTCTACTTCAGTGTTGGTGAGACATGAAAAAAAGTAAGATACCAGAAGAGTCCCTGGAAGATTGAGCGCAGTTGGTTGCTTAGAATTTTAGAATGTGATCCTCGATATTGATGTGTTTCTAGTCTAGAACATTTTTGGTGTTACAGTGGCTGTGGTTAATAATCTTGCAAAGTTGCTTCCTATTCTGGACATAAAATTTGAAGCCCTTTTTTTACATCAGGGTTCACTGGGGTGCCCAGGATTAACTGTTTCCAAAACTCTATCAATAACAAGAAAATCTTCTAGTCTGGTCTAGACTGTGAAAAGACAAGTCTCAAACAAGATTTGTTTTAAGAACATACTTTCCGGCTCGGTGCCTGTGGCTCAACAGGCTAAGGCGCCAGCCACATACACCCGAGCTGGCGGATTCGAATCCAGCCTGGGCCCACAGCAAACAAAAAAAATGGCCAGGCATTGTGGCAGGCACCTGTAGTCCAGCTACTTGGGAGGCAGAGGCAAGAGACTCGCTTAAGCTCAGGAATTGGAGGTTGCTGTGAGCTGTGATGCCTTGGCACTCTATCCAGGGTGACAGCTTGAGGCTCTGTCTCAAAAAAAAAAAAAAAGAACATACTTTCCATAGTACTCAGACTGTAAGTCTCCAGTGACTAACATAGTAAAACACCTGGTGTTAGCGCTGTCCTTCCAGTCTCACGGCCATTATACCTTACCTCTTGACCTTTTGTTTCTAAAATGGTCAAATTCATAAACTTATCAAGGACCAACCAGCCTCTGGAGAATTGTAGAATGCTCAGAAAATGTACAATGGACATGTTTATAAGCCATGATAATAACTGACTAATAGGAAATACCCTGAACTGAAAATGAGAGTTCGTCATTTTAAATGGGTTCACTTTCCCAGACCAAATACTAGGGAAAATGTCGCGTAAGTTGAATTAATCTTTAGAACCTCCCTGTTCCAGTTTTTGGTGTCTTCTTCCTCCCTAGGCACCAGAGGTTTCATGTCCATGGATCTTACCTCTACAGAGAAAAAGTTATTTTTAAAACTAATTTATGTGAAAATATTAGTGTCTGACTGTAATTGTATCTTTTAATAGAACCCAAGGGTAGAACACTGTCTGGCCCAACAGCAGGCTCTTGACTTCATTTCAGATGCTATCTAGTGCTGGGAAGTAGGTATGATGGTTCTGCGTTCCCTGGAATCAGTCCATCTGAGCAGCCACCTCCATCATGTAGGCCTCCTTGGTCTTCTGAGTTTGTTCACTCATGACACCAAACTTCAGACCAAAAGTTGTTCTGTAACCCTTTATCCAATATTGTATTATATTATCTTCTTTTCTTGAAAAAATTCAAGGGGATTATGGCTCTCTTTTGACAATATTTATTCAATGTCATTTATTGAGCATTTATTATGTGCATTGTGTTAGAGACTGGGACTTAGTAATTGTTTAGCACATATTATTCCATTTAATTCTTATAACAAACCCATGAAGTTAGTTTTATGATCTTTTTTTTTCACAGGTAAAGAAATTGAAGTTCAGAACCAGTTAGCTAACTAGTTCAAGGTCATGCAATTATTAAGATACAGACAGGGTTGTATCTTAGCTCAAAGTTGAGAAAGCTATTCTGTGCTGCTACCCTAGGTGAGCTCTGAGGTCAAAGAAAGGCAAGCTTAACAACAAAGAAAATGTCCAAAATAAATAGACAATTAGCTCAATTTAGCTAGAAACTACTAGCTTAAAAACAAAGGGGAAAATCCTATTCACTTTAATAATTTAAAAAAAAAACAGTAGAAGATACATAGGAATAAACTTTAGAAATCTGTAGGACATGTGAAGAAACTGAAAAACAACATACTTACCCGGCAGGGCAGATACCATGATCACAAAGGTGGTTTTTCCAGGGTGAGGCATATCCATTGCACTCCAGATGTGCTGATCCTTGCAATTTCCCCAATTATGGGAAGCTTGACTGCATAATTTGTGGTAGTGGGGAACTGCAGTCATGCTTTACACTGAAAAAAAGAAAAGAAAAGAAACTGAAAAACATTGGTAAGGACCTTAAGGAAAAAGACGGGGAGAGGAAAGAAACAAGACGGGAAGGGGGAGGAGGGAAGGCATTGGCAGGATCTTACCTAATGTGCACAAGGTGAGGGTGTTTAGCATGCTCCCCAGGTGAAGAGCTCAACTACAACTTGAACTTCACCTTGAAAATGAAAACAATGTAAGCTAAACATTGGTAACCTCATATTAATCTGAAATTTATAAAAAAAGGGATAAATGAGATATACTATATTACTGAATTAGCATATCTAATTCTAATATCTAATGTTATAAAGTTCCACTTCTCATCACAAACTCCCACCGCCTTGACTATGAAGTATTTGTCCCATATCCTTGCAATCCTGCTCATTAGTATCTGTCTGTGCTTCTATCTATGAACAACTCTTACAGTTAGGCTCTGACTATCATCAGTTCTTGCCAATTCAAGGCCATTGTTCTAGCAGTTCTCGTCTCTCTTTAATTTTCTTTTACCAAGTCCTTCCTTTCTTCAGGATCAGACCATCATCCTACAAGAAGACTGTGCTTTATTCTTCCCCTACCAGTTTAAAACTTTTTCTAGATTCTACTTCTAGCTGTCATCTCACTTCTCCACTCCTTTTTACAGAAAAACTCCTCCAACTAGTTACATGTGATTTCTGTCCCAGGCTTCCTCCTTTCAGTTTCTTTTGAATATAATCCATTCAGGCTTTTGCTCCAGTCCCTCCACCAAAACTGCTCAGATAATCAGCATTGACCTCCACGTTGCCAAAACAATGGCAATCATCTTGCTTGGCCAACCTGCGGCATTTGATACTGTCTGTCTGTCCTTCCTTTCCTCTGTCTGTTTATAGGACACTGTCCTGGTTTCATTGTTACATCTTTCTCATCCCAGTCTATATTTTGCTACTCAGTGAATGATGACAGGAAATGGTCACTTGAGACATTAGTAGTCAGTTCCTTTATTAGGATAAAAGTGATTTCCTTCCTGACCTGGGGAATACTTGTATTTCCTATTGGGCTATTTTACTTCTTTATTTCTTTTTTTTAATTTTCAGAATATTAGAGGGATACACACATTTTGGTTACATAATTTACTTTTGCACACTTCAGGTCAAAGTGATAAGTGTGCCCTTCACCTAGAAGAATGTGTGCATTGTACCAATTGGGTGTGAATTTACCAAACTCCTCTTACCTAGTTGATTCCAGTTGAGTTTTACTTCCATATGTGCACATATAAGTTTTGATCGACTAGTTTCAACTTAGTGTCGAGTATATGTGGTATTTGTTTTTCCATTCTTGTGATACTTCACTTAGAAGAACGATCTCTAATTCCATCCAGGTTGTTACAAAAGATACTAGATCACAATGTTCTTTTATGGCTAAGCAGTACTTCATGGTATACATGCCTGTATACCACATTTTATTAATCCACTCATGTATTGATGGGCCCTTGAATTATTTCCGCATCTTTTGTTTTTGTATTTTTTTTTTTTGAGACACTTTCACCCTGGGTAGAGTATTGTGGCATCAACAACCTCAAACTCTTGAGCTCAAGCCTCCTGAGTAGCTGGGACTACAGGCACCCACCACAATGCCTGGCTAGTGTTTAGAGACAGGATCTTTCTCTTGCTCAGGCTGGTCTGGAATTCCTAAGCTCAGCCTCCCAGATTGCTTGGATTACAGGCATCAGCCACTGCACCTGGCCCTCTTTTTTTCCTTTGGGTAAATACCTAATAGTGAGATTGCTAAATCAAATGGTAGGTCTACTGTTAGTTCTTTGAAATATCTTCATACTACTCTCCTTAGAGGTTGTACTACTTTGCAGTCCCATCAATAAAAAGTTTTGGGATTTTTCAATAAGAGCAGTTCTCACTAGAGTTAGGTGATGTCTCATTGTAGTTTAATTTGCAGTTCTCTGACAATTAGAGATATTCAACATTTTTTTCATGGGTTCATTGGCCATTAGACTATCTTTATCTTAAAACTTTCTGTTCATGTCTTTGAACAGAAAAGTGGGTAAAAGATATGACTATTTTATTTTATCTTCATACTTCCAGACAGCCACCTTTATATTTGTTGATCTACTGTCGAGGAAATTATAGAAATACTTGCATTGCTGTAACTAAATATAGTTGGACTTTTGGCTTAAGTCTCAGATAGACCCACCAAAAGGCAATTTTTGTGAGGGATTGAGAAGCTGCCTAGGAGTAGGCTTATTAAAATTAGCAGATATAGATGCAAGAGAGATGGAAGATGGCGGTGGAGACGGTCCCGTAGCCCATCTCTCCCCGGTCAGCAGGTGAGAGGGTGGGAGCGCTGGTTCTTGCCCCATGTGAACTATTGGAGTGGATGGGCAGCTGGTGATGCACAGCGTTTGGGAGGATTGGCGTGTTTGAAATATAGTTCTTAACCACGGAAACTGTTGCAAACTGTTTCCCCCTGCTCGGCAGAGGGGCAGCCGGCCCCTCCCACAGGGAGGACAGCAGGTCCCAACCCACAAGCCCTAATTGGAGAAAATTCCACTGAAGCGTGGATCTCAGAGTTTGACAATCAGAAAGGGGCACTGCTAGGATCCATGGAGACCCGGGCAGCCCTGCCGTGAGCTGAAGGGTCCGGACTCTGCCAGACAGACACATTGGAATGTCCAAAATGGCGAGCGCCTTTTCCCCAGATCATTGAGAGAGAGAGTGGGTGACTGTTCACG